>NW_004624776.1:18284242-18306878 GCF_000247695.1 Heterocephalus glaber
AGGGGAAAGGAAAGAAGGGAATGGAATTAATATGAGAAAATGAAAAAATGGAAACAGTCTTTGCAAATAGGGAGGGATGGAGGGGTTGAAGGGAGGGCAGGGGAAGGATGAAAAGTAAGAACCAAGAGAGACTATGTAAAGGTGCAAATTTCCAGTGATGAATGTCATTATATTGTATACCTAAAATGTACCAATAGAAGGATATACAGTTAAGAACACTAGTTATCTTGGAATAGTAGGGCCCCTGATGACCTTACATTAAATAAGTTATGTTTTAAAGCCTTATCATTACTCATATTTTGAGGTACTGGAGGTTATTTTATATATATCTCTCTCTATATAAAAGATAGCTTGTGGTACTATTAAAGCAGTAAAAAACAAAACAAACCCCCAAACTTCACAATCAGTGGATGTCAGTAGTATAAACTTGGAAGAATTTTTCACTTTAAGTCATTTCATCTATAATGGAATTATTTTAACCTAAAGCAAATTAACCCCAAGAGAGGCAGATGGATGTGATGCCTGGCTGTGTACCAATGCTCAGACAACTCCAACCCATCTACCACACCTGGCCTCATTTTGTTTCTGATTTCTCATTCTTTTTCTATTTTACAGGTTTGGGGGTTCTAAAGCCAACTACATCTAAAGAAATCTGTCCTTGTATGGTACAAAGTGGTTACCAGGAAACTGTGTGTGCTAACCTAGAAGGGCAGATAAGGGAACACGCTATGGCCATGGCAATACCCCAATCCTTCTTCCCCGAGCCCCTGACAAAGCTGCTCAATATGAAACTTAGCACCTTGAACTGATCCTTAGATGTGAATATTGTTCAATTAACTTTTTGGCACTCATTGGCTACACACATATACATATTGTAAATACCAACCGGAATTTTCAACATAAGCTCAAACATTCCTGTCTAAGCAAAGGATGCCAAAGGGCTCACATCTGGCACTCACTGTACTGTTCCTTTTTTTGTTTTAGAATACGAATGCCAAAGGAAAAGGGAAAGTACAAAAGGCAGTATGTAAGAAAGGGTTTAGGTATACAATAGTTGGTATGGAATAAAGAAATGAACATTTCTGAAAGAATGTGTTTCTGAGCTGGTTCCTTAGGAATTAAGTTTATAAACTCCTTTATAGTTTAAGAGCAAATAAAATGCAATTCTTATTTGGAAGCACAAATAAAGATTTATGCAAATAAACAGGAAGCATCCATCACAAACCGGTATCAAAAAAAATTTTAAAAAGCCTATACCTTCTTTCTCTCAAAGCCAAACCTTTTTTAATCAAATGTTTAGAAACATCAACACGCTCTCCTTTTTCATCTCTGCAGAAAATTTTCACAGGTAATGGCCATGTTGTATTGTTCTCCTGCAGTGATTTAAAAGCTCAGTAAGTATGACACACAAAAAATTTCTTATAAAGAATGTACTCTTCACAGGCATTTCTTCTACATTCCTTTAAGTAAGAAAAAAATTTCCAACTGAGTAAAGTTACTTTGTTACTAATACATTAGAAGGAAAGAATGACAATAGCACAGAAGAATCAAAGGGGAAAAATACCTGTTTTGTGAAATGTATCAGGAAGACCTTGATATCAGGGTAGTCTTACCAAAAAAACAACAAATGAAAAAAATTTCCATCCTGAATAGGGGGAAAAAGATGCCTACTACCAGTTAACAATTTTCTCTCTTCCCCTACAGTGTACATTATATAATCAAAATATACTTTTCAGGGTGTGCCTTTTTTCCTTTACAAAAAGCGAGAAATAACTGTTAAAACATATACTCTACTTCACATGGAAAAATTCATAAAGTGCCCACAGAAAAAGGTAATATGGAAAAATGAGTTATGAGAATTTAAATCATTAATTCAGTAAAATATATTTAAATTAGAAAAAAGAACTAAAAGCAAATATTTTTAAGTACTCTGAAGATATATGCCTCTTCTCAAATCTGTATTTATATATACAATTATTTACCAATATACAGCTAATTTCAAGTTCACTAGAATCCTAATTTTCCACATTAACAAAAGAATAGCAAAGCCTTCATAAATATACTCTTGCATACATATTGTATTTTTACATGCAAATCATCAAATTAAGTATATTACTGTGGAAAGTAATTTGTGGTATATCATCAAACAGGCATTACAGTTTGAAATGAGACGAACAAACTTTGCAACAAAATTCAAAGGGCTTATGTCATTTTTTTCAATGAGAAAATAAACTGAACTGATGAAAACATTAATGAAATAATATATACCTTATGTACCTGTTTACCTCACTACCCACCTGTAAGATTATGGTTGCTACGACTCCAGTGAGGTACAATGAAAGACAGTCACAAGCTGTTGCTGTCCATTTGTCACTCCCACCAGTTGGTCTAAAACAAACAATGACAACTTATTTTATAAAATAACAAACAGCATAGGATAAATACATAGGTACAAGAAATCTTATACATAAACATAGTTTGAGCCAATTAAATACATAAATTTGAATATGAACTCATGTTATCATCATAGTTTCCTTTTCCATTTTCACAGCCTTTTTTGTTCATCCTTCTACTTTGGGTGCATATTATACGCTAACTTATTTACATATATCTGTTCTGCACTACACTGAAGACCCCAAAGAGTAGGTATATTTAAGGAAATTATCATCATCATATGTCTTATATATGTCAACTAGACTATAAGCTACGAGAGAAGAAAGATGATGTACTTTCTCATCATTACATCCTCTAGTGTCTAGCACGGTCCTGGTACACAGAAGGCATTCCAGAAATATTTAATGGAAAAGAAAAAAAAGTGTCTTTGTGATGACTCTACTGCTCACTTTTGGGAGTTTTCTAGAATTCAAATTGAATTCAAGCAACTACCCATAAATATAAATCTCAACAGTTTATAAAAACCATTCATTCACTCATTCATTCTGGGTATTGTTCCGAAAGAGTTAAAGACATTACACTGATACATGCATAAGCATGTTTACAGCAGCACAACGCATAAGAGCTAAATCTCGGAAGTGGCTAATATGTCTATCAATAGGTGAACAGATAAAGAAATTGCAGTACTTATACACCATGGAATACCACTCTGCTATGAAGAGGGATAAATTTGAATTAGTTGTAGGAAAACAGGTGGAAAATGAAATAAATCACTCACACAAGCTTAAATATGTCAGTTTCTCTTCTATGAGAAACCCAAGATATAAGTAATCTAAAGAGCAAAATAAAAGAAATAATATGAAACAGGGAACTAGATCTTTCACAAATGTGAAGGGGATCTAGGGATGGAGGGAGGGCAGGGGGAGGGTATGAGAGGGGGCAGTAAAAAGAATTAAGGCATGTTATGTACATGTCCCAACTCTCCAAAATGAATGTAATCATTATTATACTGCAAATGTACTAATTAAAAAAAGAAGGGCCAGGGATTTAGCTCAGTGGCACTAGCCTGCCTCGCAAGGGCAAAGTTGAATTCGATCCCCAGTACCAAAAAAAAAAAAAAAAAGAAAAGAAAAAAGAAAAAATCTGGCTAATTCATCAAAAAGTTATCAGTTTTCAAACATATACAAAAACCATATAATACAATCTTTCATTCAGCTTTGACAATTTTCAGTACATGACCAATAAATAAAATTGCATCTGTATCCTCAAATATCTACTTCTAATTTTTGAAGCAAGATCCAGGTATCACATTGTGTGTATCAATTGCTTTCCCATTGCTGGGACAAAATATCTGGCACCCGTACATTAATCACTTAACAGTTTATCCCAAGTGGCACTCGGCCAGTGCATTAATATACTATCCGAGCATCACTTGGGCAGGTGTCATTTCAACGAGTTGATTCTTGTATTGAATAAATTGGATAAAATTGTCGTTTTTATACTTTGTTATCTTTTAAAACTTCATTAAAAATGCAATTTTTGGTCATTCTATATTTAAATAATTGGACTGGTAAGTGGTTAGAGGAGGATTTTTTTGTTGTTTTGTTTTTTTGGTACCAGAGATCGAACTGGGGACCTTGTGCTTTCGAGGCAGGTGCCAGAACCACCGAGCTAAATCCCTGGCCCAGGAGAGATTTAATTTAGCTCATGGTATCAGAAGATTCAGTATGTGGTTGGCAGGCTCCAAGTTAGAAACATCCTGGTGTAAAGGCAGGACAGAGTTAAGCTGCTTAGTTCATGAGGGCCATGAAGCAGAGCAGCGACACAATGCCAGGGAGGAATTGGTGAGGGTCCACATACAGTGTGCAAGACCACACTTCCATGACCCACTCTGGTACACCCAGGAGCATGTTTTACTAATCTGCTAGGTATTTCTTTTTTCATTTTTTTTTGTATCGGGGACCTTGTGCTTGCAAGTCAGGGGCTATGCCACTGAGCTAAATCCCTAGCCCTCTGCTAGGCTTCTAGGTGTTTCTTAATCTCATGAAGTTGATATGTAAGGATTAATGGTCACACAATTTCATTTATAAAGATTTTAGTTTGGATTTCCAAAAAGATCTTTTTTTTTTTTTTTTTGAGACAGGGTCTAAATTGCCCAGGCTGGCCTTGAATTCATAATCCTCTTGCTTTATCCTCCTCAGGGCTGGAATGACAGGCATGTGCGATCGCTTCCAGCCTAAAAGGTAAGTCTTTTAAAATAAACATAACCACAGTATCATCATTACAATTTTCAAAATTATTTATTCCTTAATATGAATTGTCTGAAGTTTGCCTTTTCCTGATGTTCTGAAAATAGTTTGTAGTACGAAAGAAAACAAATGCACAGATGATGGATTGCTGACACATTCCTTGAATCGACCTTTTATCTCACTTCCTACAATTTTTTGTTGAAAAAAATGAGTCATTTGTTCTGCAGTTTCCAAGGTTTGTTTGAATTTAGCAGACTATATTCCCATGGTGTAAAAAATGTTCCTCTGTCCTTTGCATTTTTCATAGTTAGGTTGATCCTATCCAGGTTTTCTTTTCTCAACTATTCAAAATAAGTACATCCATTAAGGGGTACACAAGGCCTGGTTCTCTCATGATATTTGCAGTTACTGACAGATCCTTTAGTTTATTCAGGATTTTAAATAATAGTATATTGATACTACTCCTTTGGGTTTCATTTGGAGTACTTAGAACAACTTTCTCTTACCAGTTATTTAACCCGAAATATATTTTGTACAGGAAAAGCAAAACAAATGTGTATTTCCCTTATTTTCCAGTATTCAGAACAAAAAGACAGTTCATTAGAACTCTCTGAAGGCAATCTTTGAGTTTTAATCATGATACAACTGCCATCCTACTGGTGCTCAAACTCTCCCATCTGTGGTTAGCTGAAGTTTATTCTGATGCGCTATTGAGTTGTTTTGTCATAATTCCAATAATTTTTCATAGCTTTCTTCTTTTTTGCTAATTGTAGTCTTATCTTTGGAAGAACCTCTAGGCTTGTATTATACATTTCCTTTCTAAGACCTGGGATCAGATATTTTCCTAAAAAGTACTAATTTTTTTTTTAAAGTGGAAAATGGCACCAGAGTAGCTCACTGATACTATGTCATTCATGCTATCAAGTTAAAACCTATGTTTTTTAAAAACAAAATATCAAGTCAGGTACATGTCTATAATCCCAGTACTTGGGAGGCTAAGGTAGGATGACTGTCACAAGTTTGAGACCCGCGTGGGTTATATAGTATGTAAAGACCTTGCTCAAAAAACCCCCCAAATCTGTATTTGTATTTCAAGAGATTGTACTGATTCTTCTAATTTAAAATTAGGATTACAGAGGAAATGAGCTTTAATTTTACATCTTTGTCATCAATTGTACCAGTTCTTAATGAGATGTACATAACACTTTTGACTTAGCCCACAATACACATATAATAGCTTTAGAATAACAACACTATAACCAACTTTGGAATTAATGACAACACTTGCTGATTTTCCTGGGGAAGGACAAGTAATTTTTATCCTTAGGATATAGCCCAGAAAGAACAAACAGCTGTTTTTTGTTTTCCAGTAGGAGGTATTGAACTCTAGGACTTGTACATGCTAAGAAAGCACTCTACCTCTGAGCTACGCCCCCCAAGCCCAACTTGCTGTTTTAAAATCTTTTGAAGAGAAACTTCAAGAGGGAATACCACCACTGTACGGAGTTGATTTAATTTTCCGTATATTTTTATTGACTTGTTTATATAAAATGTTAACATTGGGCCGGGGATTTAGCTCAGTGGTTCTGGCGCCTGCCTCACAACCACAAGGTCCCAAGTTCAATCTCCAATACCAAAAAAAAAAAGTTAACATCATTTTAAAGCTGAATCAATGTTTCTTTTCTATAATATCTTACTAGAAGTATTCTGTCTTAGGGACAAAATACCCAACACTCACAAGTTAAAGGAGGAAAGATTTATTTTTTAGCTCAGTTTGTAGAGGTTCCAGTCCATAGTTGGGTGCCTCCAAGGCAGAGCAGCATGGCAGAGGGGCATCACAGAGGAGAAACAGTTTGTGGCACAGCCAGGAGGAAGCAGCGAGCCTCCCTTCTTTTTCTTTTTCTTTCATCCAGGGCACATGCCTACTGGTTGGTGCCACTCACACTCAGGGTGGGTCTTCCCTCTTCAGTAAATCCATTATCCACATCCAGAACTGTGCTAAACCAATTAGTGGACTAATCCAATATCACAAACCCATGATCCAGTATGATACACCCTGATCCAGTCATTCCCTAAAGTCCCACCTGAGCTCACGAGGCTGAGGAGCCATGTAGACATAACCTGTAACATACGCTTACTCCTAGTTAATACTGTAGTAAGTCCCTGACTTATAAACATCCGATTTGCAAACTTTCACAGGTATAGTACAAGACTCATTTTATCGGACGTAAATGAATCCTACTTAAAAATGTTCTCTCGGAACAGAACTCATTCCTAAGTTGGGGACTTACTGTACTAAGATACACAGGAAGCTCATTCAATTTTTAATACTCATTCTCCAAACTCATTTTTGAAATTATGCCTTATCTGCTTTGTGTATTATATATTACCCTAATGATCAGATCAATTAATATTAATTTTATAGGTGAAATAAATGTAGTGTTAAGCATAAGCCCTGGGGTCAAAGTCTCTTGTGTCTTTTTGGTCACTTTGGCTATATACACATGTATAAACATATATATGTGTGTTTGCCACCTTAAGTATTTAAGACTCTTCTCCATTATGTTCTTGTAACTGAGCCTTAGGCCTGAGCCCTATGTTGGGGTGTCATGTGTAGCTGACCCACCGGCCCAGGCTTGTTCTAGGACAAAGGCCTATTTTTTTGTTCTTCCTCACTTGGGGGCTGAATGAGGATGAATAAGACATGGAGTCAGTTTAAGATGCCGGGGGGTCTTGCCTCTAAGTAGGCAGAGGAGCTCCTAGCCTCTGGCTCACCTTGCCTTTATTCACCCAACACAACCACAAGCAATTAAAGCAGCACAAGGTCCTCCTGCTTTCCCATATCCATTAGTACTTACTCCGGTAAACACCCTCACCTCGGATGTCCTAACTTTTCCCTAGACCCTGCAATTTGCCATCACCACTGAGCACAGCCTTTCTCCTTTGTGCTCACAGGGGAGGCCAATTAGGCCTCAATACTCCTCTGGTCTCTGACATCTCCTGGCATACATTTAGGCCATCAGTGATGACTGTTATTTACCTTCTCCCAGCCAATTATTTTACTAAACTATGTCTTTCAGGGTTAGCCACTCTCGATTGATTTTCCTAGATCAGCAGCATGCCTTTTCAATACAAAGGTTAAAACAAACTTTCATTCACTTTCTTGAACTGTCATTTCTTTTTCACTTAGCAATATGCATTCTAAATTGATCCATGTCTTTTCAAGCTTGGTAGCTCATTTCTTTACATTACCAAATACTATTTGATCGTATAAGGATGTATCACAGTTTATCCATTCACCTGTTGGAAGACATCTTGGGCGCTTCTAGTTTGGGGTAATAATGAACAAAGCTATATACATATTTGTGTGTAGGCGTTTGTGATGGTAGAACTTTTCAAACTAGTTGGTAATTAAACAGACTTGGCCAATCCTTTTTCTTTTTTGGTCCTTCCTTTATGTGCATTTCCAGTGGAGAGATGCTGCTAGTTCTACAGCATTTGGGTGGGGGGGTCAACAACGTAAGTCAACTTGCTCCATGTCCTTCCATCTGCCTGTGTGTGATTCAGCTCCCTCTGTTCACTAAGCCACCAGCCTTCCTGCCTGGAAAATGATATTGCATAATCCTCTGCCCGAGTCTCATTATTTTTGTGGGTTTTGTATATTTTCTTGTCCTTCACACTGTCATTTTAGAGGGGCTGGGGTAGGACTTAATGTCAGTGTTGAACCCATCAACCTCAATCAGAAGTAACCCCCTTTCTCAGAGGCTCAAGATTTAAGCTCCCTGGGGAGGAGGGACTGGTTAGTCCATTTTCTGTTGATGTAACAAGATGCCCGTGGCTGGGAATTTTAAAGAAAACAGGCTTCTTTAGCTCCCAGTTTGGGGGGCTGAAAGTTCAAGACTGGGCAACCCCATATGTTCAGCCTCCCATGAATGCCCCCGGCTGTGTTGCAACATGGAGGGAAGACAGAAAGGGAACTGGTCATGGGGAACACTGTAGAACCATGCGTTGGAATTATCTCACCACATAGCACTTGGGCTTCTGGCCCGTCAGGAGCAGGCAGAGAGGGCTCCAGCAGCCAGAGAAAGCCTAAAACAAAAGACCACAGTGCGATGAAAATAAAGCTTGGGAGGGGAGGAGGAGCCTGGAACCCTGGGACTTCAGCCTGGGGCAGAGTTCTGGAGGTCTCGTAGCTTCATCACTTTGTGTTGCTGCAGGCACCTCCTCACTGCATGTTCATGTGGGTTGTGGGTTGGAACATTCTGTTCCACGCATCTCTCCCACTGGGCCCATCCTGTCCTCTGGGGGATCCAGGATCCATCTCCTTCATCTGCCCAGAATCTGAGTCCTTCAGGGATTCTGCTGTCTTTAGACTTTTCTAGATCCAACTGACCACCTGAGGCCTGTCACCTCAGAGACAAGGATACAAGGGACCTTGTCATCTGCAGAGGGGTGCTGGGGAGGCATGGGCAGGAATTTAGGGGTTGGTGAAGCATCGTAAGAGTTTCTTCCTTGGAAGCACTGGCCAGTCTCCAGGGCAACCAGTGATGGCTGCTAGAAACACACAGCCCCCACTCACAGGGAGGAGACCCAGGTCCCTCATGGACATGTGTTTGGAGGATGGGACCTCCCCCACATAAACACTCTGCTGCCTCCCACCCTTCAGCTGCCCTGGGAGCTCAGAGTACCTGGGGGGAGCCACAAGCCCTGTAGCATAGACTGCTCCAAGCTGGCCACACATCTGCCCATGAAGTCTACCAGTCGGCCCTGACAACCACCACCAAAAAGGTCTGCAAAGAACAGGCAATACAGGATCATGGAAGGAGGCCCAGCTGAAGAAAGCTTCTTCTGGCAAATCTGCTCTGCTGGATTTCAGAGCCTCAGTTTCTCCTACCTGTCCCCTGGGTTTCTGTTGGCCTCTTGTCCTCAGCTGGATTAGACAGAGGTCTCCCAGAGTCTTCGATTTGCAGGGAAGGAGTAAAGTAACCCCACAGAGAGGACACAGAGGCAAGAGACCGGAATATATGAGTTCCTATTCTAGCTATTTTCTGATCTTCCCTGCCCCTCATCCTGGTGATCAAACTATCCTTAGGATGCAGGAGGAACAGCCCAGGCTCTCCTGATGTCCCAATGCTTGGATCCGAAGTGGACATTTGATGAGGGAGAATTAATCCAGAAGTCAAATAGATCCAGCATCTCCTCCCTGGTGAGTCTTGCCCTGCCTGTCATCAGGCACCATGGCTAGTAAACCTTCCCTTCCATTTGGGCTGTGTTGACAGGGCACTTCCTCCCTGCCCAGAGGTTGAGTGCGGCTAAAGATGGAGACTGTGGTCCCACACAGGGGCGACGGACAGTGGCTCCCTGCCAGGATCTCAGCGTTTCACTCAGGTGTTCTTTTTAAAATGGAGACATAATTCACACAGAGAAAATTCATCAGTTTGTAGAGGTCTCAGTCCATAATCGGCTGACTCCAAGGTAGGGATGAAAACAGGCATGGCAGAGCAGAAACAACGTGACGCGCACAAGGTAGCAAAGTGAACAAGGGAGCTGAATTGCCATTTTTAGTATTTGCCTTGTTCTATTCCATTTAGTTTTCTTCTTTGGGATGCCTACTACATTTATGGTGGGTCTTTGTTGTTTTTGTTCTATTCCAGATATTTTGTATTTTTGTATTTTCTTTTGTATTATATGGATTTTTTTCTAAATTTAAAAAAACTGTCCTTTTTTTCTCATAAAGCTTTCATTGTTTTCTTGCTTTTGTATTTTTTGTAGTTTAGTCTACAGTCCTAATATTTTTAATTTTTCCTGTGATGTCATGTCTTTTCAAAGTTTTCTTTAATAATCTTATTTTTGAGCTTTTAAATTCTGTGTTAGATTCTTTCAGAGCATCTATCATCTTCAAAATTTCTTTCAGGTCATTCTGAAATGCCAGATTATAGTTTCAATGTCTTGTCATGTCTTTCTGGTGTATTTTCATTACCTCTATGGATATTATACGGCTTCTTCCCTTTTTCCTCATAGTAGTTTGTATAGGACATAAATGAAATCCTTTCTTTTGCTGTTGTAAGTGAAAGAAAAGTTCTTATGCTTTTATGAGGAAAAAGTAGATCACAACTGCTCTTCTAGCTTCATATTTCTAGAATTCTCACTTTTTTCCCAAAGTGACAGAAAATACGGCCTTACATAGTAGAGTCTTTCCTCTTTGTTACTTTCTCATACTTCTATCTGGATCTTTTCTCTTATTTACACACCTGTCTTGCTCAAATTGAACTCCAATCCCAGCAGTTTTTCCTCAATGTGTGTGTGTGTGGGATCATAGAAAGAAGCTTCAGTTTACTCTGGAGAGGCTATATGGCTAAAAAAGAGGCTTCAGGACCATGCAACTATGACACATTATAGTACTGCAGTTAGTTTGCTATACAGAACTACATCCTGTATCACTCCATTCTCAGATTAGCCTGCATGCTCCAATGAAATACTGTGGCTGACTCCTATTTTCAGAGCCACCTGAACTCTGGTCAGCTCTCCACCCCTCCCTTCCACATAATGCTGATTATCATAAGGGTTCTGCTTGATAATGTGTCCCAACTGCTGATATTTAGAGGCACATGGGATCACTTCTTACCAACTTTTCTTGCAGATGTTGACTATGTAGTCTTTAATTTTACTATGCAAGCTGTAAATAATGGAATTCCAGGAGACTAAAAATTATGCCATGCCATTTTCCTAGAATCCCCTAGAATTCACTAACTGTTAATTTATATATTTTAGCTTTCCATGCCATTCTAAACTTATGAGATATATTTTATTTCTATCTGATTTTGTTCCTCAAAGCTTTTAATATTCAACCATTTAAGTTTTACCTAGATAACTTTCATATTCATTATCTGTATTTCCTTAATGCCACTAAATTTATGTGCTCCGAATATTTATCTTTATCTCTTCTTAAAACCCTGAATTAACCAGATTCATGAAAATTTCAGAACATGTTAGCAAAATTAAAACTGACAAGAACTCATCCAAAAATATTTAAAATCATAATATTCAATAAGGAGAAAATTAATTCACTGAGCTAAAAACTACCTTATATCAACAAGAGAGCATTCCAAAGATAATCTTCCCATTGTCTTCAGATCTTCTTCAAGTTTTCTTAGACATTTAACATTCACTACTAGTTCAACACCTACATCATAGAGCAAGACCTATGGAAACAATAATTTTAAGTCTATGGAAAGACAAAAATCCAAAAACTTTTTTTGCAACTTGAAAAGCATATTAGAAATTAAATAACCATAGGAGAAAAATTCAAAGTGAATTAATTCATTTCCCCGATACCATGTCAGCTGCATTTACCTCTACCAACGTGTCTGTGACCACTCTGACGATCTGGCCTCTTCGCCACTGATTTTTATCTGGGATCTTAACAGCACAGTGCATATCAGTTTCCCATTTAATAGGCTTCCATTCTGAGTTTTCATAAGCTGTTATCATCTTTTCTTCTAAACTATATAAGGATTAAAAAAGTTTAACTTTCTAAATCTTTTCTATTAGAACTCTTTAACCATGTCTTCTACTGTCCCCCTGTCATTCCACTCCAGGCAAACTGGACACCATGTTCCTTCTTGAATGTTCCAAGCATATATCCACTACAGGCCTGTGAAGTAGCACTGTACCCTAAGATGAACTTACCTATGGGGGTTATTCCCTCCCACCTCCTGAGGCCCATTTCAAATGTCACTGCCTCTGTGAGTTCTTTCTCTTAAAAGTACCTACCTTCCCAAATGCTGTATTTTTCTCAATCACCATCATCACCACATGCTAAGTTTTATATATAATTGTTTCCTTTACCCAAATTTAAGTTCCATGACAGCCAAGAGTTGTCTGTTAGCCTCAGCACCTAAACATAAGCTGTCATGGAGTAGGTACTCAGTAATTACTTTCTGAACAAATAAATTCTCATATCGTGAAAGTAACCAACAGAAACACTATTTTATACTTTTAAATAAACACTATTTAGTTGAAATAATTTTGTTACTTTCAAAATTCTATGTTTATGACTTCTAGATCTTTGGAACAAAGCACTTTATATGTTTTCCCTATATATTCATTATACCTCTTAACTAAGTTTTCAGTCAATAACCACTGAACATAAATCTTCTCAGGAGATATGACATTACAGATATGTACAGGCAGTTCCTTGTTATAAAGAGACTGGAAAATCTCACTAGGTAGAGATTTTACAGACACTGGACTTAAGTTGTTTACTTCATGTGAAATAATTTCTTCTGGAGAAGGATCCCATACTTCAACATGCTTTTTAGAATTATCTCTGGGGATGTATCTGAAAAATAAAAGCAAAAGGAATAATTAGCAAAACATCTGGGGGGATTAAAAATGGCAAAGTAGAGATGGCAGCAAAATGTAACCTCTTCAGGACCTGAAACTGAGACATTTCCAAAACAACTTGGTGAAAACAAGAACAAATCTCTGGGAAATCAGAAGGCAGCTGACAGGAAATCTAGAAACTGCAGACAAACTGGACAAAAGAAGCAGGTTGGAAAGCTAACACTGGCTCCTGGCAAGGGGAGTCCTGTCTCTGGTAACACAAGGTGAGCCTGGAGAGGGTCAGCAGCTCCAAGAAGAAATAATGGGCCAAGCCAGAAGTTCTAGCCTCCCAAAAAGCCCACAGCTAATGTAAACTACAAGCAGTATGGGGTTTTACTGTAAAAGTGACTCCTGCATGGCAGAACAGAGTTGGAGAAGAAGTCCGGTGTAGTGCCTAACATATCTGAGTGATTAATCAAGAGTCATTTTGGAAAAGGATTAACACTGAGCTAAAGAGCTACACTTCAGGTTTTCTGGGTCACTTCTACCACAGTGACTGGGTGTGAAACAGCTACAAGAGACAGCCAAGGAGAGGGAACAGGCTAGACACAGACCCCCCTTGAGTGCAAGCTCCATCTGTGACAGTCCAGGGTCCTGCCAGGTGAATTGAGAAATCAGGCTGGTCATATGTGGCTTTCAGGCCCACTGTCTACATCCAACACAGAGCTCAGTGGTCTGTTTACTTTCCCCATCTAGCTCAGTCTGGATGGCTGACACAGCTTGGGATGTATAGACATAGGGCTCTGGAGTGGGGAGGGGGCACCTCACAAACCCACATGTTGTAAAGCTAGGGAAGGAAAGCTCTAACTTGTGGCACACAGAGGGGCATGAAAACTGGGAGCAGATGGAATGACTTATAGCCCTATGGCAAACACCATGGACTGACCATGCCTAACAGGAAAGGTAGAGTAAGATTCAGTATTCACACACGAAAATGTGAATGTGGAAACAGACTAGGTCTTAGTAGTGACTCACCATCCCTCTGCCGTATCTGGTAGGTCCCAATTCCTCCCTCAGACCCTGGAAAGGTCATTCAAAAACATAGAGGATTTTTTTGACTCACTTTTTTTTTTAATATAGTAAACTTTAAAGAATTTATTTCAACTTCATTCATTTATATTTCTTGGAATGGAAATATATACATTATTCAGCAATAAACACTTAACGGTTTAAATTTACACTGTATTTGCTGAAACCTGAAATTCACTCCAATTAAATGAAGAAAAAGGGTACAAAAAATTCTTTCTTTTGCTCTTAATATTCAAAATATATTCAAAATAACTTTTAAAAAAAATTTTGGTTCCAGCGATCGAACTCGGGTCCCTGTGCTTGCGAGGCAGGTGGCAGAACCACTGAGCTAAATCCCCGGCCCAAAATAACATTTTTACACCAGCAAAAACCTTTAACCAAAAATCCACAACTACACTTCCCTAAGTGTAATAAGATGGCCACGTTTAATTATTTTGATTATTATGACTCACTTCTTTTATACCTCATTTTTTGGAGGGGTGGGGTGGGGTGACAGGTGGGAAGGTTTTATGTTGCTTTGTGTTTCTTTCTTTTGTTCTTTCTGTTACTTTTATCTATTAATTTCCTTTTACTCCTTAACAGGATCTTTACCTCCCTTCTCTCTTTCTCATCTTCCTTTATTTTTCAAATTTTATTTTTTCTTTTCTGCCTTCCTCAACACCTCGATCTTTAAATAGTATTATTAGTAAGCATTAATCATCTTTAGATATTTACTTGACTCTGCTATTATTGTTGAATTATTTTCTATTATTAATGGTGGTATACTTGTTGGATTTAGTAGGTATTTACTGTATGTCAATATCTGGTTTGTCTTTGTGACTATATTATAATTACAGACCTTTTTCCTATTGCTAAGAGTGGTACAGTGGTAACTTTTACTGGTTCTTAGGTCAATATCCAATTTGTCTTCTTTTTGCTTAAATTCTTTTATTGGTACATTTTAGGTATACAGTTTGTCTACATTTATCATTGGGTGCTTGTACCTGTATATGATGTATCTTGGTTCTTATTTTTTCCCCATTCCCTGTGCTCCCTTCACCCCTTCTACCCTTCCCTATTTTCAAAGACTTTGTTTCCATTTTTTCTCATAATTTTTCCTTTCCCTTCTTTCCTTTTTGTCTTTGATTTTATTATTGTTGATTTTGTTACTAACTGCCAGTGGCAGCATACTTGTTGCAATTAATTAGTTTTTACTGTATGTAGATATCTGGTTGGTGTCATCAACACTAGTGAGGATCATTTCCAGAGAACTCAATGCTGGCCAATTGCACTGGTCCCTTCACTTCCCAAATTAAAGAATGTGGTCAGATCTTGGGACAGAGGCAAAGGCCTAAAGCAGTGATGGTGAATCTTTTAGAGACAAGTGCCCAAACTGCAACCCCAAACCCACTCATTTATTGCAAAGTGCCAACACAGCAATTAAACCTGAATACTAAATTTTTACTTTAGAAAAATCTCCATTAATATCTTTTATCTTAAAAGAAAAACAACACGTGCCATAGGTTTGTCACCTCTGGCCTATAGATAGCCACACCCAGAATGCATCAATGGAAAGCAGACACTAAAGAGGCCTCCACACCAGCAACAAAGTCTTCCTACCCTAATAGGCCTTCAACCCTCAGCGTGTGCATGAGTGCACATACACGCACACGCGCGCGCACACACACACACACACATATACACAATAGAAACATGAGAAGACAAGGCAACAAAATGCCTTCCCAAACTCCCAAATCCACCAAAGCTCATCCATGGGGCATCGATGAGGCAGAAATGAAAAGCAAAATAGGTGAATAATGTATGATTAAAGAGGAGACAACAGATCAACAACGTGAACGCAAAGATGATATAACTAAACAGATAATGGACTTAAAAAAATAATCAGTGAGTTTAAAGATGCTATCAAAAGCTAGGTGAGCTGCATCCATTTTTCTACAAATGACTCAAGATTATCTTTAAATGATTCAAGTTTCTCCTTCCTTACAGCAGAGCAGCACTCCATTGTGCATACATACATTTTCTTTATCCACTCATCTGCTGATGGTCATATAGGCCACATATAGTCCAAGATTTAGTTATGATGAGCTGCGCTGCATGCATGGGTATTCATTTACCCTTGTAATATGCCTTTACCTCATTGGGAAGATATTCAGAAGGGGAATAGTTGAACAGGTTCCTATTTTTAGGTTTTTTTGGAGGATTCTCTATACAGTGGTCGTACTAGTTCACATTCTCACCAATAATGTAGGTTTTTTTTTTTCTTTTTTTTTTGGTTCCGGGGATCGAACTCGGGTTCTTGCACTTGCGCAGCAGGTGGCGAAACCACTGAGCTAAATCCCCGGCTCAGTAAGATGGAATTTTGATGTTGACTTACTTTGTATTTCTCTAATGCTCAGTGATATTGAACATTTTTTCATGTATTTTATTGGCCATTTGTACTTCTCCTGAGAACTGTCTATTCATTTCAGTTGCCCATTTTTTTTGACTGTATCTTAAAGGGGTCTTTTTTCATTTTTTATATATTCCAGGTATCAGTACTCCGAGAAGCTGGAAAAATGGTTTTCCTATTCTGTAAGTATCTCTTCATTCTGTAATTTCCTTTGCTGTGGAGAAGTTTAATTTGATACAATCTCATTTGTTGATTCTTGATGTTATTTCTTGTGCAACTGGGGCTCTGCTCAGAAGGTCCTTGCCCTGTCTATGACTTCCAGTTTTACCTATTTTGTCTTCCAGCAGATTTAAGTGTTGTTTTAATATTCAGATCTTTGATCTATTTTGGTTTTAATTTAGTGCATGGTGAGAGATATGGGTCTAGTTTTAATCTTCAGCATGCGGAAAGCCAGTTTTTCCGGCACTATTAAAGAAGCTTTCTTCTAGTGAAAATATTTGGCCCCTTTGTCAAATATAAGGTGGCTGAGTGTGTTTAGAGCTGCTTCTGCATCTTCTAAGCAGTTCCACTGACCTTGGATCTGTCCTCCCCTCTTCCCCCCATACCATGGTTTGTACTATCACTGTAGCTTTATAGTATAATTTTCAGTTAGGGATTTTTTTTTTGGTACCAAGGATTGAACTCAGGACCTTGTGATTGTGAGGCAGTCGATGGCACCACTGAGCTAAATCCCCGGCCCTCCAGTTAGGGATTTTGATGCTCCCTGCCTTGCCTTTGTTGCCTAGCACTGTTTTTGCTAGTCTAGGTCTCTTCTAGTTCCAAATCAATTTTAGGATTCTTTTCTCTAATTATTTGAGGTATGCTATTGGTATTTTGATCAGGACTGCCTTAAATCTGTATAACAATTTTGGAAGTATGGCCATTTTCACCATATTGGTTTTTCCTCCCCTAAAGCAAGAGATACTTTTCCATTTTCTGATATCCTCTTCAATCTCCTTTTTCAGAGTACTGTACTTTTCAATGTAAAAATCTTTTACTTCATTTGTTAGGTTGATTTCTAAGCATGTTTAACACCATTCAGAATCATCACTTTATGGAAAAAGGGATTAAAACCCTCTGCTAGCTTATTAGAATGAATTAGGGAGTATTCCTTCTCTTTCAATTTTATTATGAAATTTGAGAAATACTGGCATTCAATCTTCCCTAAAGCTCTTGTAGAATTCAGTGGTGATTCATCAAGCTCTGGGCTTTTCTTGGTACAATTTTTATTGTTTAAATTTCACTGCCTGTTACTAGAATGTTCCGTTTATCTTCTTGATCCGTGTTGATAATTCTTATATGTCTAGGAATCAATCCATTTCTTCTGGATTCTTCAATGTATTGGTTTTTGAAGCAGTTACTAATAATCTTCTGGGGTTTTGGGCTGCCTGTTGTGACTCACCTTTTTTTGGCGGGGGGGGGGGCGGTACTAGGCCTCAAACTTAGGATCTCGCACTTGCCAGACTGGTGCAGTGCCACTCAGCTAAATCCCTCCCCCTTCCAGTACTGGGGATCAAACTCAGGACCTTGTGCTTGTGAGGCAGGTGCATTGGCACTGAGCTAAATCACTGGCCACCATGATTCGCCTTTCTAATTGCCTTGATTTGGGTCTTTTCTCTCCTTCAAAAAAAAAATTTTGTTTTTGGTACTGGGGATCAAACTCGGGTCCTTGTACTTGTGGGTCAGGTGGTGGAACCACTGAGCTAAATCCCCGGCCCTCAGCTAGTTTTTAGTGTTTTATGTAAATTCACTGATTTTTTTCATTAAGTTCATTATCTGTTATATCTTCACTGAGCTCACCAAGCATCTTACTGATCTGTTTTTAAATGTCCTCTTTCATCATTTTGAATAATTCAGCTGTGTGGCTTGACTTTCTCTCCACTGATGTTCATGGATGAGCTTTAGGGCATTTGGGAGTTTGGGGAGGCATTTTGTTATTTTCTCATGTTTCTTGTGTATGTGTATGTGCATGGGCTGAGGTCTGCAGGTCAACTGAGAGAAGAAAGATTTTGTTGCTAATACGGAGATCTCTTTCATTGGTGTCTGTTTTTCAGTGATTCACTCTCAGTATGGCTAAACATAGCCCTTTTCCTCTGTTTCAAGATCCAACTACCTCCATTATTTTGGTGTCTAAAAAGTGAAAGCATTGCCTAATCCACTGCTATGAAACTTTCATCTTGTGTTTTCTTTTAAAAGTTTTATGCTTTTATGGGGCCGGGGATTTAGCTCAGTGGTTCCACTGCCTGCCTCGAAAGTGCAAGGTCTGGAGTTTAGTCCCTGGTACCAAAAAATAAAGTTTTATACTTTTAGGTCTTAAATTTTGGTCAGGTATCCATTTTGGTATTAGATAAGGTTCCAACTTTGTTCTTTCAAACTTGAATGTGCATGTTTTCCCAAGCACCTTTTGTTAAAACGATGGTCCATTTCCCACTGAACAATCTTATCACTTTTGTTAAAAATCAACTACCACACATGAAAGGGTTTCTGGATTCTAGATTATACTCTGTTGATCTACATGTTTGTCATTCTGCTGGTACCAGACTGTTTTGATTACTGCACTTTCACAAGAAGTTTTGAAATCAGGATATATAAAACAGTTCATGTTGTTCTATTTTAGGATTGTTTTGGCTGTGGATTCCTTGAGATTACATATGAATTTCAGAATGGGGTTTTCTATTTCTCCAATAAAATGTCACTGAGATTCTGATAGAGATTGCATTAATCCATTTATCACTTTGGATAGTACTGACGTCTTAATAACATCAAGTCTTCAAATCTATGAACATGGGATGTCCTATTCATTTACGTCTTCCCTAATGTCTATGTTTTCTAATTTTCACTGCATAAGTCTCTTAGCTCTTTGGGTAACTTTAACATAATCCTCTAGGTGACACTTTTAATGGAATTGGTTTCTTAATTTTCTTTTCAGATTATTCATTGGTGGTATATAAAAATGCAACTGATTTTTTGTGACTTTGTTATCTTGTTATTTTGCTTGATTTTCTTAATTTTAATAGTCTGTGGATTCTTAGGTTTTCTAACATAAGCTCTGTCACCAATAAATAGAGATAATTTTATTTGCCTTCACTTTGGATGCTTTTTCTTTTTCTTGTCTGATTGTTCTGGTTGGGATTTCCAATACTATGCTGAACAGAAATGGTGAGAAGAGTCATCTTTGCTTTGTTCTTTTATTTTTTCTACCAGGGATCAAACTCGGATTCTTGCGCTTGCGAGGCAGGCAGCGGAACCACTGAGCTAAATCCCCAGCCCCTTTTCTTTATTCTTAATCTTAGAGGAAAAGCCTTTCACCACTGAGTATGTTTGGTGTGGATGTTTCATGTATGGACTTCACTATGTTGAGATAATTTAATTTTACTCTCCATTTTTCATCATCTGTTTACCAGGGATATTGGCTGATAATTTTCTTTTTGTAATTTCCTTTTCCAGCTCAGGTGTCAGGATAATGCTGGACTCATACAACGGAGTTTGAAAGTGTTCCGTTTAACTTTTAGAAGAACTTGAGAAAGACTGGTAATAAGTCTTTCAAAGTTTTGTAGAATACCTCAGTAAAGCCAAAATCTTTTGGGCTTTTCTTTGACAGTAGACTTTTAAAAATAGTATTTCAAGCTCCTTAATCATTTTTGGTCTGTTCAGATTTTTTATTTCTTCATGACTCATTGTGGTAGGTTTGTTTCCAGGAATTTATACACTTCTTCTAGGATATCCGATTTGTTTATACTAGTCTCTTTTATCTTTTGTATTATTAGTTAGTCTGGCTAATATTTTGTCAGTTTTGTTTATCTTTTTCAAAAAATCCAATTCTTAGTTCGTTGCTGTTAGGTTTCTACCAACAAAAGAGAACACCTAAGATAATTAACTTACAGAGATGAAAGGTTTATTTTGGCTCACAGTTTTGGAAGTTCTAGTCCATGATAATTAGCCCCAGTGCTTGGGCGTGTGGTGAAGCAATGTGTCATGGTAGGAGTATGTGGCACAGCAAAATAACTCACCTCAGAGGCAGGAAACAAAAAACAAAGGGGAAGGGGCTAGGGACCCACAATCCCCATTCAGGTCATGTCTCCAGTGATCTAATACCTTTGATAAGGCCCCACCTTTAAATGTCCACAGCACCTCTCAACAGTGTAACCCTGGGGACCAAGCCTTCTAAAAAATGGGCCTTTGGGAGACACTCAGCATTCAAACCACAGTAATAGCTTTTTTCTACTGTTTAAGTCTCTATTACATTTATTTCTGTTATGATTTTTATTATTCTCTTCCTGCAGCTGGCTTAGTGTTATAGTTTAGACAAAAAATGTCCTGCTAAATTCTGATGTGTGGGGACGTGATTAGATCATGTGGTGTTATCCCTGTCAGTGGACTCATCCTTTGATGAATGTGCTGTTAGGAGATGGGGCCTGGTTGGAAGTGGGTCACTGGAGGCATGACCTGGAAGGAAGTTTCTTGTCCTGGGCTCCTCCCTTCCCTCTCTGCTTCTTGGCCACCATAGGTTGAACACTTTTTCCTCTTCCATGTCACTATGCCATCCTCTTTCTGCCTTGGGGTCAACTGACCATGGAATGAAACCATGAGTAACAATTACCTCTCATTCTTTAAGTTGTGGGTATTGGGTATTTTGTTCCAGCAATGAAGAAAGTGACAAAGACAGAAATAGGTACTGGAAGTGGGGGTTTTGCTACGACTGTACCTATGAAGTTTAGAAGCCTTTGGAACTTGTTTGTAGGAGGAGTTTGGAAAAGTTTGGAGAATTGAGCTAGAAAAGCCCTAGAATCTTGTGATGTGTGATTCTGGCTCAGAAGACCAGAATGCCAACAACAATTGAAATAGTAAAGGCCAGATTCAGGAGTTTCAGTTGGAAATAAGAACTTGACTGACAGTTGGACTGAAGTCCATGTGTATTAATACTCTGGCAGAAAATTTGTCTACATTTACCTCTGTACCTAAAAAGAGAATTTTTACTGTATGTTTCAAGCCATACTACAAACAGTATCTAACAATCATTGTTATAAATTATATTTACAGAGAATAGAAAGACCTTAGCTTAACAGAGCTTAGATGTTTACTCTCATTTCTTTCCTCCTTCATTTGAGACTTTCAGTGGAAAAAGGCAAGGCCCTCTTTTTTCTGCTTCTAGCTCCACCTGTGTCAAGGTAAAGAGGGGGAGCTACACCAAAGATGGCTATTACAGAGGTGTCACTGGAAGCCTCTGGTAGATGTCACTATTACTCTAGCTTAAGCTTACAGGTATTATATGTGGGTGCTACCTAAATATGGGCTTTGAGGGCTATTAAGAGTTCTTTTGCAGGGTCCATTCTTACTGTGTAAGTCTTTAGTGTGGAAGAATTCTTTGTCATGATCTTCAAAGCCTTCCATCTGTCCTTGTACTCTGCTCTGTTTCTCAGATCACCTCAGCCATAAGCCAGTCACTGGTGGGTATAAGCACAATGGCTTAAACCTGACTATCTTAAGAAGTATCCACTTAAAGAGGCTGGGGACGTCGCTTATTGGTAGAGTGCTTGCCTAGAATATGTGAGGCCCTGGGTTTGATCTCCAGCACTACACACACAAAACAGTTATCATTTGAACCCAGAAAATTCACATTTCTACAAATGGGAATGCGGACTACTCTATCACTATGCTATTCTCTATCCTGCCATTTCTTTTCCCAATTTCCTTTCTCAATCATAAGGGGTACCTAAGCAGATGTTCCACCTAAAAAATAAAATGCTAGTCGGCCCTACTGAGGTCCTGAGTTGCGTAGAAGATGCTGAATCACCCCACTGCAGACAGGCAGGTCTGCCCACACCCTACCGAGGTCCCCACTCCCACGGAACACAGGCCGAATCAGCCCGCTGCAGACAGGCAGGTCTGTGCATGCACTACCGAGGTCCTGAGTCACACAGAAGACACTGAATCACCCCGCTGCAGACAGGCAGCCACTTGATTCCACACTACAAAGACACAGAGGACACCAGACCACCAGACCAAGGTACTGAGTCCTACTGTTCCTGGCCCAGAGGTAGGGGCTTCTGAGCCATCGTCCCACTGCTCCTGGTCCAGAGGAAGGGACTTCCCAGTCACCATCCCTCCCGCTGCTCCCAGCCCAGAGGAAAGGGCTTTTGGGCCACCTTCT
>NW_004624776.1:18317592-18336044 GCF_000247695.1 Heterocephalus glaber
TTATATAAAGGTACAATTCCCAATGAGAAATGTAATTGTGTTGTATACCTACAATATACCAATAAAAGAATTTAATAAAAAAAAATAATAATGTTGTTTTCAAAAAAAAAAAAAGATGCTAGTCTCTTTTTCTTAGAAGCATCTTGAGAAACTTTTCTTTTGGTTTTAAGATTTCTTAGGGATGAAGGAAAAAATCACTCTACTCAATTAGACTAATGATTATTTCCCTTTGAGTTTTCTGATACAGGTACAGGAAAATTCCAATTATTTTCTTGCAATTAAAATGTCACATATGAAACAAAATGAAAGTTTTATCCATCTACTTACCCTATTTCATAAGATGCTAGGCCTTCTTGGACTAGCTGGTCATTAATACTAGTAGGAGTCATTCCAGGAGCACCAAAGGAATCAAAGAGCTCAACTAAGAGCACATTATCTTCCAGAATTTCTGTAAAAACCATTAAACTAGCTTAGGGAAAGAAATAAATATGTTGCAAAATACACAAAATGGACAATTTTTTAAAACTGGAAACAATTTTTTCTTTGCATATATGAGATATCTTACTGAATACGTCACAGTCTCTATGGGCTAAAGTAGCATTTTGCAGTCACAAATGAGTTATTAACAGTTTCTGTTCAAATTTTATTTTAGGATAGCTCAGTGTGGAGGTACACACCTGTAATTCCAGCACTCAGTCTGGGTAAATCAGTGACTTAAAACCTGTTTTTATATATATACATACACATACACACACACACACACACGCACGCACACGCACACACACACACACACAGGGCTGCGGATGTGGTTCCGTGCAAAGGCCCTGGGTTCAATCCCCAGTGGTTAAGGAAAAAAACAGAACAGCCACTTGCTGGGCATGGTGGCACACACCTGTACTTCCAGCACTCAGGAGGCTCAGGCAGAAGGATCTCTGAGTTCAAAGCCAGCCTGAGGTACACAGTGAGTTAAAGTGAGTTGTAGTCTGAACTACACAGTGAGACCCTGTCTCAAAAAAAATCCAAAAATATTGTGTACTTTTTGTCTAAGAATGAACCAAAATTAGATTAAATCTTTATAGATTCAGAAAAATATAATTTGGGGAGACTCAACATGGTTGAACAGAGGAGGAGTCACGTAGGACTCACAGAAGGTCAACTAAAACCAGAAGTAACTAGGGCTGGGGATTTAGCTCAGTGGTGCTGCATCTGCCTCCCAAGTTCAAGGTCCTGAGTTCAATCCCCAGTACCAAAAACAAAACAAAACAAAAAACACCCCCCCCCCAAAAACAGAGCTAACTGAAGCAAAGGAAAGACATACACCTTGATATAGAAAATCAATCTGAATGAAGATACTTGTAGATCGAACAATATACACATATAGAAGTTAAACAGAGGGGAAGAGACTCTCTGGGGTCTGTCTGCAGGGCTCCCTACCCTCACCCACCCCAGGAACAGCCATTTTGACAACTTCCCTAAAGCTGGCGGGAACCAAGGGTCACAGCCGAGTCTCGCCTCCCAGAACAGACTCAGGGTACACAGTCCCTCCATTCCATCATCCCCTCTCTAAGCACCAAGGAGGATGCAACTCTGCAGCATCCTTGCCAGCACACCCACTCACTTGTCAATAGGCAGTGAGAGTGACCAACAAGTGAACAGCATCCGAGTCCACCCAATTGTTTTCTCTAACGGTATTTAAAGTTTTTTATTATATATATTTTTTCTTTTGGTAGAATTTGAAGTTTTTCACCCATTTTGTTGTTCTTTTTTAATATTACTGTTTGAATAGGACCTCTTGTTTTAGTCTCTCCCTTTGTTTTCTTTCAACTTGCTTCCTTAGTATTTTTTCTTCTAGTTTAATCTCTATTCATTATTTATCCTTTCCTAGTTGGTTTTTTCTATTATACTACTAATTTTCTTTTATTCCTTAATAAGACCTTTTATTTCAATCTTACCACTACCTTCTCAACTTCTATCACTTAATTTTGCAAAATCTATTTTTTCCCTCACTCTTCCCATTCCTGCACCTTATCCTTACTAGTATAACCATTTATCCTTATGAATCTGTAGATAGTCAACTATATCTTACTACAGTTGAATACTGTTCTATTGTGAATGGTGGTAAAATTGCTCTGTTGAGTAGATATTTACTGTATATCAATATATGGTTTTTATCTTAGAGTCTGTACCACAATTGTAGATCTTGGTCCTATGGTTAAAGGTAGTATAGAAGTCGTTATTATAGTGTGTCATTAGTTTGTATTTGATGCTACTGCTCTTGCTGATCATACTACTTTAACCAATGTGACATAGTTGTTGCTATTTATATGTATATCAATATCACATTAACTATATTAACTAGGGGTTATAAACAATACTGGAGCCCATTACCAAAGAACAGGCTACTGGACCAAATAGGCTACAACCTTCCCTCCCTAATAAATGGAGGTGGTTGGATGCTGGGATAGACTGGGAGGCCAATAGCTAGCTATGCCTAGAGGACATCTCTGAAAGGTAGTCATAACCTAAGGAGCTCTCAATACTAGCAATAAAGCTACCTACCATAAGCAATTTGCAAGCCTCAGCAAAGAAAACAACAACAAGAAGAACAACAACAGAAATAGAAAATGAGAAAACATGGAAGCAAAATGCCCCCAAAAGCTCCCAACTCCCCCAAAGCAAATCCAGGGGTTATCAAGAGGGAACTACTCAGAAGCCACACAACCAAAATATGTGAAATTATAACAGCAGAGGTAACAAAACAGATCAATGAAGACCCTTGGAGAATTCAAAACAGACACAGCTTCACAGATAATCAAAGAGATAAGGACCCTAATAAAACAAATGATTGGTGAATCTAGAGAAGCTACTTATATAAAAAAAATAGAGGAGCTAAAGAAAGACATGCAAACCATGAATGACCAAGATAAGAATTAGATTCCATAAAACAATTTTAAACAGAAATCCTAGGGATTAAAAACTTCTTTTTGAAAGGCAGCAGAATCAACCAGTGTGAAGACATAGTATCAGACCTAGAAGACAGGGCTGTGATTGGTGATCAACTAACAAGAGATACCTTAAAAATAGCAAGGGAATAGGAAAAATTGATCCAGCAGCTACTAGATAATACAAAGACTAATCTAGGATTAATTAGAATCAATGAAAAATCAGCAAGTAACACAAAGGGCATAAAAAATACCTCTTTACAGAATAGCAGAAAAATTTCCAAGCATATAAAAAAGAATTTGATATATACCTAACTGAAGCATACAGAATCCCAGACAGCCATGATTATAAAAGAACTACACCAAGATATCATAGTCAAGATTCCAGAAATTCAACACAAAAACAGAATCTTAAAAATGGCTAAGTCAAAGAAACAAATCATCTATAAAGGAAAACCCATCAGACTTACAGCATTTTTTTTTTTAACACAAATCCTAAAGTCAAGGAAACCTTAAACTGTTTCAAACCCAAAAAGAAAATAACTTTCAGCCCAGATTGATGTATCCCACAAAATTATCTTTCAAAATTGATGGAAAAATAAGATACTTCCATGATAAAGAACACTTAAAAAATTCATGACCACCGAATTAGCACTCCCCAAAATTCTTAAGGATATCCTAGTAAGAGACAATGAAGATAACAATGTCAAAAAGCCCAATAGAATGGACCCATCTGGTAAGGCAAACAGTTAGAAGGGTGGGAACGGGAACCAACAGTAGGAAAATAATATAATGACAAAGATAAGTCAATACTAGTCAATACTAGTTGATTGGCAGATCAATTGGACAAAAAATCAACAACAGAATATCAGAGTTGAACCAAGCCTTTGAACAAACGGACTTCATAGATTAGTGTTCCACCTAATAACAACAGAATATATGTGCTTCTCAGCACCATATGGGAATTTCATCAAATAGACCACACACTACCCCACAGAGCATGCTTAAGTAAATGCAAAGGACTCAAAATATCCCTTGCATCCTGTCAGATCATACTGCAATGAAAATAGAAATCAACAGCAAAAGACACCACAGAAACTATGTGAACACTTGGAAATTAAATAGTAACCTCTTAACTAATCAATGGGTCAATGGGTCACAGAGGAAATTAAAGAAGAAATTAGATGTTCCTATAATCAAATGATAATGCCAGTATGACATATTAGAATCTATAGGATGCAATGAAAGCAATCCTAAGAGGAAAATTTATAGCAGTGAATTCCCACATCAGAGAAACAGAAGAAGTTCAAATTAAATAACCTAACGACGAGCCTCAAGGTTCTAGAAAAACAAGAACAATCCAAACCCAAAAGGAAGGAAATTATAAATATCAGGGCAGAAATTAATGCAGTCGAGACTAAAACAATAATATAATGAATTAATGAATTGAAGAGTTGGTTCTTTGAAAAATTAAACAAAAGAGACCAACCTGTAGCAAACGTTATCAAAACAAGGAAACAGTCCAGCGCCTGCCTCGCAAGCACAAGGTCCTGAGTTCAATCTCTGGTACCAAAAAAAACCAACCCCCAAAACAAGGAAACAAGAGACCCAAATTCATGTAATTAGAAATGAAAGGTTGAAATAAAAAAGGATTCTGCAGAAATCCAGAAGATCATCAGTAATTATTTCGAGAACCTGTACTCTAATAAAATGAAAATTTCAGAGGAAAGGGATACGTTCCTAGATATAAATAAATTACCAAAGTTGAATAAAAAAGATATAAAAATCCTGAATAATACAGTATCAGTCAATGAAATTAAAAAATTTAAAAACTACCAACTAAGAAAAGAATTCACTGCGGAATTCTATAAGAACTTTAGAGAAGATCTAGTGCCACTACTCCTTAAACTCTTCAATGAAATCTAAAAGGGGAGCAGTACTCACAAAGGCATCCCTGAAATCAGCATTACCCTTATACCAAAACCAGAAAAAGACCCAACCAAAACAGAGAACTATAGCTCAATCTCTTTAATGAACATCCTCTGTAAGATACGGGCAAACAGAATGTAGCAAATTATCAGAAAGATTATATACCATGACCAAGTAGGATTCATTTCAAGGATGCAAGGATGGTTCAACATACACTAATCAATAAATGTAACAATACACTACATAAACAAGAAGGAGAAAAATCACATGATCATCTCAACAGTTGTAGAAAAAGCATCTGACAAAATCCAACATCCATTCATGATAAAACCTCTAAACAACTGGAACAGAAGATTGTTTATCCCAATCTAATAAAATCCATCTATGACAGACCAACAGCCAACATCATCAGAAACAAGACAAGGAAGTACACTGTCACCATGCCTGTTCAATATAGTTCTGAAAACATCAGTGAGAGCAATTAGACAAGAGAAAGAAAAGGAATATTGTTGCAAAAGGAAGAAGTTAAATTACCATTATTTGCAGATGACATGATACTCTATAGAAGACCGCAAAAACTAAATTGAGTAGTGTAGCAGGATCCAAAGTCAACACTCAAAAATCAATAGCATTCCTGTGCATCAATAACAAATTCACAGAGAGACATTGGGGAAACAAAAACTTTCAAGGAATTAACCTAACCAAGGAAGTGAAAGACCTCTAATGAAAACTATAGTAATGCTGAGAAAGGAGATTAAAGAGGATATCAGAAAATGAAAAGACATCCCCTGTTCCTGAACAGGCAGAACCATATAGTGAAAATGGCCATATTTCCAAAGCTGTTATACAGATTTAATGCAATTCCAATCAAAATACCAATAGCATTCCTTACAGAACTAGAGAAAACAACCCTAAAATTTTCATGGAACCAGAAGTGACTGAGAGCAGCAAAAGGAATTTTGGGCAACAAGGGCAAGTCATGGGGCATCACAAATCCTGGACTTCAGGTTATACTACAAAGCTTCAGTGATAAAAACAACATGCTACTGGCAAAAAACCAAACCGAAAAACCCAAACCAACCAACCACACACATATACACACACATGCACACACATGAAAAAAACAACAAAACAACAAAACAACAAACCAGACTTGTGGACCAATGGAACAGAATAGGAGATGCAGAAACAAGCCAGGCCTGGTGGCGTATGCCTCTAATCCCAGCACTCCAGAGGCTGAGGCAGGAAGATTGCCATGAGTTTGAGGCCAGCATGGGTTACACAGGGAGTTCAAGACCAGCCTGGACTACACAGGAAGACACTTTATGAAAAAAAAGAAAAGAAAAGAAAAAGAAACAACTCCAGGCACATGCAGCTACTTTATCTCTGACAAAGGGGCTAAACACCTTTGCTGGAGGAAAGAGTCTCTTTACGAAATGATGCCGGGGGGCTGGGGATTTAGCTCAGTGGTTTCGCCGCCTGCTGTGCAAGCCCAAGGACCTGAGTTGGACCCCCGTACCAAAACCAAAACCACAACAACAAAAGAAATGGTGCAGGGGCGGGCGGGGGTTTAGCTCAGTGGTTCCGACACCTGCCTCACAAGCGCAAGGTCCTGAGTTCGATCCTCTATACCAAAAAAAAAGCAATGGTCTTGGGAAAACTGGCTTTCCACATGCCCAAGATTGAACCTGGACCCGTATCTCTCACCATGCACTAAAATAAAAATGGATCAAAGATCTAAATTAAAACAGAAACAATGTGCTGGAAGATAAAACAGATAAAACTCCTGAAGATATAAATGTAGGCAAAGACTTTATGAACAAAACCATGATTGCACAAGAAATATTATAAAGAATCAACAGATAGGATAACATCAAACTGAAAAGCTTCTACACAGCAAAGGAAACCACCAACAGAGTGGAGAGAGAACTCACAGAATGGAAAACATGTTTGCCAGCTATTCCTCACAGAGAGGACTAATATCTGGGATATTCTTTATTGAATTCTTTATACTGAAATAATTAGATTTCCCAAATTAAAGACCCAATCCAAAAATGGGCATCTGAAATGAACAGACACTTCTCACATAAAGAAGTACAAATGACCAATAAATTTAAGAAAAAGTGCTCAACATGGCTGGCCATACAAAAGACACAAATTAAAACAACACTGGCCTTCCATCTCATTCCAGAAAGAATAGCCATCATCCAGGAATCAACCAATAGCAAGTGCTGATAAGGCTGTGGGGAAAAACGAACCCTTCTCCATTGCTGGAGGAAGTATACATTGGTACAACTACTATGGAAATCAGTATGGAGATTTCCTCAAAAAACTAAAACTAGTTTCCATTTGATCGAGGTATTCCCCTTCTAGGTACTTTCCTGAGAGTTAAAGACATCACACCACAGTGATTCAAGCATATCCATGTTAACAGCAGCATGATAGCGCATGCCTGTAATCCCAGCATGATTTACAACAGCTAAATCTTGGAAATAGCCCATATGCCCCATCAACAGATGAGTGAATAAAGAAAGTATGGTATTTATATACAATGAAATACTACTCTTCCTGTCTTACTTTTCTCTCCTTGCTGAGACAAATAATCAGCACCCAATGTTAATGGGGAAAGGGTTTATTTAGCTCACAGTTTGTAGAGGTTTCAATCCCTAATCGGCTGGCTCCAGTGGCATGTGGCAGAGGGGCGCCATAGATGAGAAACAGTTCATGGTGACCACAGGGTAGCAAAAGCAACAAGGGAATTTAACAGCATCTGCCCCTTTTATCTTATCCAGACTACTAGGGTGGGTAGCACTCACACCTTTAATCCTAGTGTCCTTGAGGCTAGCATTGCATCATGAATGAATTCCAGTGTAACACATTCTAGATCAAGCCACCTCTGAAAAAGCCTATGACCACATGAGCCTTTAGGGGACATCTAGACACAAACCATAACACTACCATACAGAAGGATTAAACTTGAGGCATTTCTAGGTGAATGGATGCACCTTGAGACCATAATCTGAAGGGAAATAAATGAAACACAAAAGTTTAAATAATGCACTGTGTCTCTTGTATGAGAAACCCAAAACATAAATGAGGAAAATGGAGGATAAACATTAGGAAGTAGGAAGATGCTCAAATGGGAAGGGGAGCAAAAGATGGGGGGGGGGCGTGGAGAGCAGAGAAAGGGGAGATTTTTAAAAAAGAACTGAAAAAATGGAAATAGAAGTTTTGTAAATTGGGAGAGCAAGAAGGGTTGGAATGGGGGGAGGAGAAGGGGACAAAAAAGTAAGATGTGTTCCACACGTGTCCAAGCCCCGTGAGGAGTTACCATTTTGTACTGCAACCCTATACTGACAAGAGAACTTTCAAAAGGAAAAATATAAATTAACATATACTCAGTGTAAGTATTCTGTGGTATTTTTCTTTTAGACAAATTTGTATTCATTTTATTCGCACCGTTTCCCTTGTATCATGTGAGCGATCACGTTCATCACAGGGAATCTGTACCTGCACGTTGTGTATTTTGATTCTTTTCTTCCCCATCCCCTCCCTTCAACCCCTCTTCCCTTATTTACAGAAGCTTTGTTTGCCGTTTGTCCTTCTCATTTCTTCTTCTCCCCTCATTTTTCCTCTCCCTCTCCCTAGTTCCCCTTTCATTTTGAACCATTTCTTCCTATTTCACATTATCTATTGTACATTTTGGTCCTTATTTACCCTTTCGGTTTTTCACAACAGAGACACAATGCAATATTTACACATGTGTGTGATTTTTTTCACTTATGAGTATAGTCTCAAAATGCATCCATTTAGCTGTAAATGTCTCAAGTTTATCCTTCTTTAGGGCTGAGTAGTACTCCATTATATAAAAAAACCCCACATCTTTTTTATCCATTCATCAGTTGATGGGCATTTCGGCTGTTTCCAAGATTTAGCTATTACAAACTGTGTTGTTACATTTTTTATTTTTCCCCCTCTCCTGTTAATTTCTTGCCTTGCCTGATGGATTTGCTGTGTTGGGCCTCATGGAGTTGTGACCCACTGTCTTTTTCAAAGATATTGTTTAGAATTGTTTGGGGTGTTGGTTTGGTATTCATGAAGTTTCTCAGGTGTTCTTTGTCATGGAAGTATCTTATTTCCCCATCAATTTTGAAAGATAGTTTTGCAGGATACATCAGTCTAGGCTGGAAGTTGTTTTCTTTTAGGGCTTGAAATACCTTACTCCAGGCTTTCCTTGACTTGAGGGTTTGTGTTGAAAAGTCTGCTGTGATTCTGATGGTCTTTCCTTTGTAGGTGGATTTGTTTCTTTTCTCTAACTGCTTGTAATATTTTATTCTTCTGCTGGGTTTCCAGGATCTTGACTATTATATGTCCAGGTGTGGATTTTTTTTTGATCGTGGCTAGTTGGAGTCCTATATGCCTCACTTATCTGTATGTTAAAATCTTTCATTCTGTTTGGGAAGTTTTCTGTCATTAATTCTGTGAACAGCTTTTTTATGTCATTTGTACTTTCGCCTGCTTTTTCGTGGACTATTAGTCTTATATTATTCTTTGCATCATCTAGGAGCCACTGGATTGATTTCTCATGGTCCCTATTTTTTTTTTTTTTTTTTTTTTGGTACCAGGGATTGAACTCGGGTCCTTGCGCTTGTGCAGCAGGCAGCAAAACCACTGAGTTAAATCCCCGGCCCATCCCTTACTATTTTTAAGAGATCTTTCTTTTCATGGTCACTGACTGGCATCCTGTCTTCTATATCTGATACTGTCTTCACATTGGCACATTCTGCTCTGAATACTTTACTTAATAGTTTTTTTTTGTTTGGTTGGTTTTGGTACCAGGGATCAAACTCGGGTCCTTGTGCTTGCAAGGCAGGTGGCAGAACCACTGAGCTAAATCCCTGGCCCACTCAATAGAGTTTTTAATCTCCTGGATATGTTTGAATCGGTTTCATGGTTTCCATTTCTTTCCTATGGTGGGCATTCATAGCTTCCATTGTGCTCCTGAGCTCATCTATTTTTTTTTTTTATCTGTTTCTGTTCTAGAGTCTCTAGTCATGTCTTTCATTCTGCTCACCATCTCTGTAATTATCTGGGGAATTTTTTGTTTTGAATTTTTCTAGAGCTTCATTTATCTGTTTTGTTACTTCCTGTGCTATCAGCTCAGGGTGTGCAGGTGGTTGATTATCAGACTTTTCCACTTCGTTTCCCCCATAATTTGCCTTTGGTGAGCTGGAAGTCTGGGTTTGAGGCTTGCTTAGGTGTCTTTGCATTTCTGTTTTTTTGTTGGTACTGTTTTTGGTTTAATTCCTGGGTTGATACTTCAGTATTGCTTATTGTAAGTATCTTTGTTGATGTATTTAAAACCCTCATGGAATGACTGCTTCTCAGAGGTGTCTTCCAGATATAGTTGGTCTTTAGCCTTTGAGTCTATAATGATTCTTAGGCAATCAACTATGGTGGTGTGGTGTGCCTTCACTGTGGAGATCTTCCTGACTTTTCCAGTGGGCTTCAATTTTCACTGAGGAGCCTCAGAGAGGCCCTCTCTGTTGTTCACCTCTGCTCTATCTTCTGGAGGCCAGAACAATGTCTTTTATGACCCCCAGCACCTCTGTGGTGTGGATCCAGGTATCTGTGTGGCCCAGAGGCCAGAAGTGGGGGAGCGGGGTAGGGGCTGGTGCTGCTGGTGCCCATACAGCTCAGCTCCTCAGCAGGCCAGGGAGGTCTCAAATTGTTTTGTTATAAACATGAATGTGCATATATCATTATGGTATGATGCTTTTAATTCTTTGGGGAAATACCCAGAAAGGGAATAGCTGGGTCAAATGGGACCTTTAGTCCTAGTTTTCCGAGGAATTTCCACACTAATTTCAACAGTGTTTGCACCATCTGCACTTTCACCAACAGTGGAGAAAGGTGCCTTATTCCCCACAGCCCTGCCAGTATTTATTGATTTTTTTTTTTTTTTTTTTGTACCGGGGATTGAACTTGGGTCCTTGCACTTGTGCAGCAGGCGTTGAAACCACTGAGCTAAATCCCCAGCCCTATTTATTGATTTCTTGATATAAGCCATTGTTTCTGGAGATGGAATCTCAGTGCTGTTTTAATTTGCAACTTTCAAATGACTAGTGATGTTGAGCATTTTCTAGTGTTTATTTGCCACTTGTAGTTCATCTGAGAAATGTCTATTCATCTCAGATGCCCATTTTTTGACTGGATCTTTAAATTGGGGGGGGTCTGATTTTTTCAGTTCTTTGTATGTTCTAGAATTAGACCTCTGAGGAACAACTGGCTAAAATTTTTCCCACTCGATAGGTTGTCTTTTCACTCTGTTGGTGATTTCTTTTGATGTGCAAAAGCTTTTTAATACAATGAGATCCCAGTTGTTGATTCTCTGCATTATTTCCCATGTGGTCAGGGTTTTGTTCATGAAGTATTTGCCTATCCTTATGTCCTCAAGCATTCTACCTATAGTTTCAGCAGATTTAGTGTTTCTGTGTTGTTTATTTTTGGTACTGGGGATTGAACTTGGGACCTTGTGCTTGCAAGGCAGGTGCCAGAACCACTGAACTAAATCCCCGCCTCTAGTGTTTTTGTTTTAATATTTAGATCTCTGACCCACTTTGATTTTAGTTTAGTCCATGGTGAGAGAATGGGTCTAGTTTTAGTCTTCGGCATGCAGAAAGCCAGTTTTTCCAGCACCATTTTTCAAGGAGGCTACCTGATGAGGATTTTTTTTTCCTCTGTACCAGGGATCAAACTCGGGACCTTGAGCTTGCACAGCAGGCGCCAGAACCACTGAGCTAAATCCCCGGCCCAAACCCCTCATTTCTGCAGGGTTTTTGTTTTTTGGTACCGGGGATTGAACTTGGGTCCTTGCACTTGCGCAGCAGGTGGTGAAACCACTGAGCTAAATCCCCGGCCCTGCTAAGAGGGCTACCTTTCTTCCAGTGAACATATTTGGCCCCTTTATCAAAAATAAGATGGCTGAGCATGTTTGGGGTTGTTTCCACCTCTTCTAGTCTGTTCCATTGATCCTCAGGTCTGTTTTTTCTTCCTCAGTACCATGCTGTTTTTTTAATCACAGTAGCTCTGTAGCATAATCCCAAGTTTGGGATTGTGATGCCCCCTGCCTTGCCTTTGTTGCCTAGAATTGCTTTTGCTATACTAGGTTTCTTCTGGTTCCAAATGAATTTTAGGAATGATTTCTGTTCTTTGAGGTATGCTAATGGTGTTTTAATTGGGACTGGATTAAATCTGTGTAACAGTTTTGGGAGTATGGCCATTTTCACTATGTTGGTTCCTCCTACCCATGAGCAAGTGATAGCTTTGCATTTTGATATCTTTTTCGATCTCTTTTTCAGAGTACTGTAATTTTCAGTGTAAAGATGTTTTACTTCCTTTGTGAGATTAATTCCTAAGTATTTCATGTTTCTGGATGTTATTTTGAAAGGTACTGTTTCTCTAATTTCTCTCTCAGTGACTTTGTTATTCATATACAGGAATGATATTGATTTCTGAGTGTTGATTTTGTATCCAGCTACTCTACTGAATTTAGTTATTAAATCTAGAAGTCTTTTGGAGGAGTTTTTGGGGTTTTCCACGTAGAGAGTCATGTCATCTGCAGATAATGATAATTTAACTTCTTCCTTTCCTATCCTTACTCCTTTTATGTGTCTTGTCTAACTGCTCTGACTAGTGTTTTCAGAACTATATTGAACAAGAGTGGTGACAGTGGACATCCTTGTCCTGATTTTGGAATGAAAGCTTTCAGTTTTTGTCCATTTAATATGATGTTGGCTGTTGGTTTGTCAGAGATGGCTTTTATCAGATTGATTAGAGACTATTCTATTTTTCCGTAGGGTTTTAAATCATGAATCGGTGTTGGACTTTGTCAAATGTTTTTTTCTGGGTCTATTGAGATGATTGTGATTTCTGTCTTTGGCTCTCTTGATATAATGTATCGCATTTATTGATTTGCATATATCGAACGATCCCTGCATCCCTGGGATGAATCCTACTTAGTCATGGTGTATAATCTTTTTTGGTGATTTGCTGCCTTGTTTGCCAGTATCTTATTGAGGATTTTTTCGTCTATGTTTATTAAAAAAATTGGCCTATAGTTTTCTTTTTTGGTTGAGTCCTTCTCTGGTTTTGGGATCAGGGTATTACTTGCTTCCAGGAATGATTCTGGGAGCATTGATTTCCTTTCAATTTTACTGAAGAGTTTTTTACTGAAGTAGTGGCATTAGATCTTCTCTAAATTCCTTGTAGAATTCAGCAGTGAAACCATTAAGACCTGAACGTTTCTTTTTCGTAAGTTTTTAATTATATTTTCAATTTCAATGACTGATATTGGGTTAGAATTTTAATATCTTCTTGATTCAGCTTTGGTAATTCCTATGTATCTAGGAATCTGTCCCTTTCTGTGTCTTCCATTTTATTAGAGTACAGGTTCTCGAAGTAGGTATTGATGATCTTCTGGATTTCTACAGGATCCATTGTGATTTTTACCCTTTCCATCCCTAATTACATGAATCTGAGTCTTTTCCTTTTTTTGATAAGGTTGGGTAAGGGTTTATTAACTTTAATCTTTCAAAGAAGCAACTCTTTGATTCATTGATTCTTTGTACTGTTTTCTTAGTTTCAATTGTATTAATTTCTGCTCTAATCTTTATAATTTCCTCTCTTGTACAAGCTTGGGGCTTGAATTGTTCTTTTTCTAGAAGCCTGAGCTTCAACATTAGGTTATTTGTACTCATGTGAGGGTTCACGTCTACAAATTTCTCATAGGACTCCTTTCATTGTGTCCCAAAAGTTGCAGTATGTAGTGTCAATGTCGGCATTATCATTTAATTGTAGATACTGTTTAATATCTTCTTTAATTCCACCTGTGACCCATTGCTTGTTCAGGAGGGTATTATTTAATTTCCATGTGTTTACAGAGTTTTTGTGGTTTTGCCACTGATTTCCATTTTTCATTGTACTATGGTCAGATAATATGCATGGGATAATTTCAATTTGTTTGCATTTACCTTAGTATGTTCTATGGGCTAAGATGTGGCCTATTTTGAGGAATGTCCCATGTGCTGCTGATAAGAATGTATATTCTGATGATTTAGGGTGGAACACTCTGTAGACATCATACTACTAAGTCTATATGTTCACAAGTTTGGTTCAATTCTGATATTTGCTGATTTTCTGTCTAGTTGATCTATTTGTGACAGTGAGGTATTAAGGTCCCCCATTACAACTGTGTTAGTGCTTATTAGATCTCTCATGTCTGTTAATATTTAATATAGTTGGGTACAGTGATATTTGGTGCATATATACTTATGATTGTTATCTCTTCTTCTTGTAGTTTTCCCTTAACAAGTATGTAGTGACATTCTTTGTCTCTTTTGATCAGTCTTGGCTTGAAGTTGACATTGTCTGCAAATAGAATAGATACCCCTGCTTTTTTCTGGGTTATCACATGGAATTTGTTTTAGAGCAAGTTCTCACTAGGTTGCTGAGGCTGGTCTCAAATTCATAGCTTTCCTACTATGAAAGCTACCAGGCCCAGATAAGGTCTACAGTTTTTTAAAGTATGGTACAAATGTTAAAACAAAAATTCAATCTAGAACTCTTAATTCACTGCAGTTTTTCTCTGTCCCTTTAAAAAAGTACAAACCATTTAATGTTTCTTTTAAAAAACGAAAAGTGGTTACTTGTCAATGGGATCTATTTCTTAAACTCGGAGACTCAGAGATTAGAGTAGAACTTACATCTCATGTGCCTATTATTTATGGTACTCAACAAAGAAAACCTGCTCAAGTATCTAAATAAATAAGTGCTGTAGGGGAATTTTTTTTTTCTTTTTTTGGTACCAGGGATTGAACTCAGGACCTTGAGCTTGTGCAGCAGGCGGCGAAACCACTGAGCTAAATCCCCAGCCTGGGAATTTCTTTAGGAAACACATATCCCTATTCACTGAGATTATACATCTAACAACTTTTATACTACAGTATTTGGTAGCTCATAGTCAGAATGATAGTTCCCAAATAAAACGATAACCACTGCCAGCACTAACAACATACATCATCTAGTTATAGGGGTACATATTAGAAAGCTTTCTTCAAGAGTTAAAAAATCATTCTTGGCTACTTTTAATGTCCCAGATGAACTATTTAGAAGCAAAATGTTAAGCAATAGTGTGCTGCAATAAATTTCTATCCTCCTGTATCCCCTTTAGTTCTCTAGCTTCATAATTCTCATGGGTGAAATTCTTTTTCTGATAGGGGCAACTTTCTGGGTTCTGTACCTTTGACATTTCCTTGCTTTCTTCCTAATTAAATTGATCCCTTGCTTTGTAAGGTGACAATATATATTAATGGAAGGTTCCAATTTCTCTCTTTTTTTTTTTTTGGTACTAGGGATCGAACTCAGGACCTTGCACTTGCGAGGCAGGCATGGCACCACTGAGCTAAATCCCTGGCCCTGGAAGGCTCCATTTTCATTTCATCACTTTATTACAAATGTCTTTTTAATCACTGTGCAGGGGAATGAGGAAAGATACTTTGGGTCAGAGAACTTTCTGGCTCCCCTTAAATGATCTAGGCTAGTAATTATGGTACTAGGGTCAGATGCCACTGGTATAACAAGTAAGAAATAAAGGAGAATCATCAAGAAAAACTTGGGGAATCGTGTCTTGATGTGTTATCTGTGAGAAGACATTCAAGGAGGGAGCTAAAAACCAACAGAACACAATGCCAAAAGGAAGTCAGGAAGTATAGTAGTTATTTAAGTCAGCTCAAAATTAGTGGTGGCTGTTCAAGGATTAAGAAATCTCTATTGTGTATTTCAGAGAAGCAAGATAAAAATTCCATAGACTAAGTGTGTTTTCTATAATAATATTCTCCATCTATTTCTTTTGAACAATTTTTTGTATTGAAGTGAATAAATTACTAGATATCTCATCAATTCTAAATTATGCAACTTTCAGCAGTTCATCTCTGAGCTTCAGTTTCCTCACTGTAAACAGAATAATTGTCTTACATTTGAGTTCACTTAATGTATTGTGATAAAAATGTAAAATGAGAATTGTAAAACTACCCCTGAAAGTGCTATACATCAATCCTAAGTAAACAGGCTGTTGTGTGTCATGCACTAGGACTCACTGAACTCAACACAGCCCATGTCTGTTGTAGTTTTACACTTGATCTTAGCCAAAGGCCGAGAAGCTTCTGTAGTTTTAGAACAGATCAAAATACTCAATGTAAAACAAAAACAAGATTCCAAATCCTCCTATCCAAAACTCTTGGGGCAAGATGTGTTTCATAACTGATAAAAACTACACAGTACATATGCTGCATTCTATATTATCTTCAGTGAACTTTGGGGCAGCAGCCCCAAAATATTACTATCTCAAAGTAGTATGTATTAAGATTTATCATAAATGAGATAAAGCCTATATACAGCCATTTCAGATTAGATTGTCATTAAACTTTTGATTTTCAGAACCTGTTGTGTGGGCTAGTGTCCATGTTTTGTACTCCAGTTGTTCCAAAAAAGGAGTAACTTATAATATATGCTGACAGCCTACAGTTGGATTCACTCAAGCCAAACGAAAGAAAAAAGAAACAACAAATATAAGGTATTTACCAGTCATGCTCCACATCCCTTTACTTGCTTGGAAATTAAAACTTAGCATTCATTGTGCCAAAAATAGACAGAGCCTTAGCAAAAAGTCAAATAAATGAAGCTAATTCCTGGCTTCAGAGCTTTCAAGGAAACATGTAAAGGGTGATTTGATCTTGTTTTGTTTTTATTTTTTAGACAGGGTCTTGCTATGCAGTTCAGGCTGGTCTTCATTTCTGGGCTTGAGTTTTCCTCCTGCCTCGGTCTCCTGAATAGCTGAACTACAGGTGTGTACCACCATGCCTGTAAGCGTGAGTTGGTCTTTAAAGGTAATATTTGCTTTATGTGCTGACTTCAAACTTTAGAGCTTACAAAAGACACAGTCCCATTTACTCAATTCTCAATAAATGTTGACTCTCACTACTACTACTACTCATGATACAATGAATATATTCTAAGAAAGACAAATATTACATGTTAATCTTATTTAAAATTATGTACAATTATGTAAAAAATAAAAATGGAAATAGCTTACTAATAACTGAACATGTCAAAAATTTATCTTGAGTCTTTTCTTCAAATTTTTCTTTTGCTTTTTTGGACCACTGTGTAGTCCTTTCACATGGTTCAATATATGCCAGTTTGCATTTAATTGCCTGTAACAAACAAAAATTTCACTATTAAGAAAGGAGTTTTTACATAATCTTTCTAGACATGCTTAAAGCCCCAAGTTCAAGCCCCAGCACCGCAAAAATCTACAAAAAGAAAAACTAATCTTTGTATCTGAATTCAGAAATAAATGTGTGAAGGTGTCTACAAAAGCACTTTGTAAATGTAAACAACTGCAAGAAACTATTTAGTTGAATCAGTCACTGCATATTAATATACCGAATAAATAAAAGATAGGTACTTAGATATTAAGTGAGAAAAGCAGGCTTATAGAAATATGTACAGTCTGATTCTATAATTGTTAAAAACACAGAAGATGCATTTCAGCAGTAAATATGCCCCAAATTATTAAACAATATTTTTGAGTGATTCCTGTTTTTGCTTATCTAAATTTTCAAGTTTCTTGAAATGGTACTCATTTCTCAAAATGAAAAATATGGATTAATAACTTAAATAAAATGAGAATGTACATTAGAAATAAGCATCTTTGATATACTTTTTTAAAAAAAATTTTGAGATCGGGTCTCATTGTGTAGTGTAGGCTGGCCTTGAACTATGTAGCCTGAGCTGGTCTTTTTTTTTTTTTTGGTACTAGGGATTGAACTCAGGACCTTGCACTTGTGAGGCGGGGGTGGCAGAACTGAGCTAAATCCCTGGACCCAAGCTGGTCTTTTTATTTTCAATTTTTCTTTTCTATTAAGTTTATTGGTACATTTTAGGTATAAAATAGTTACATTCATCATTGAGATCTTGTATCTTTACATGATGTATCTTGGTTCTTACTTTTTCCTCTTCCCCTGCCCTCCCTTCACCCCTTCCACCCTTCCCTATTTGCAAAGACTTTGTATCCATTTTTTCCTTTTCTCACATTTTTCTTTTCCGTTCTTTCCTTTCCCCTACCCCTCCCACTTTCCCTACTCCTTTAGACCTTTTCTTCCTATTACACAATATCAATTATATTTTGTTTTAATTGCAATATCAAAATTTAGAGGACATTAACAAAGATTTTACAGAATTTAAAAGGATATAGAAAGCATATCACAAAAATCTTTTTTGAAATACATTTGACAACTTCTAAGAAATACCTTGGAAGACAAATTAATGAAACTGACTCTGGAGGAAATATAAAATTTGATAGCACCTATTAAAGAAAGTATATTCCTAGCTTGAAAAATCTACCTATATGACAACAACAGGCTCAAATACATTTTAACTGATGAATTATATAAAATATTTAAAGCAGAAAAAAGAAGGAACACTTCTCCCCTCATTTTAGGAACTCAACATTGTGCCAAT
>NW_004624776.1:18346219-18359807 GCF_000247695.1 Heterocephalus glaber
AAAAAAAAAAAGAAGCCACCTCATAAATGGCATGAAGTTTGCAGCATTTCTACTTGCCCTTGCCTAGTCCTCTTTCCAGAATGGCAATAGTCTTGGTCTTGAGCAGTGGCAGTCTAATTATCAGTTCTTCTCTTTAACCAGAAGAAACCCAATAGGCCTTATTGCAAATTACTGAGTATATATGTTCTAACTTATCTGGGGGATTCCTTCAGGATTGTTGCAGGCAGCTTCTTTCTGCTTCGTATAATTTAGAACACAGGTGAAAAAGATGGCAGATACCCAGTTTGAAAAGCTACAAAGGGGATTACAAACATAGACACCTGGGAAAAAAGAGTTAATGGGGAGTGCTACAATTTAACTATAGTTTGAGTGGATCTCCCAAGGTTTCATATGTTGAAATTTAATACCCATTGAGAGGTATTAAGGGAAACAGTTCAACTATGGTATTTAGAGGTGGGGCCTTACAGAGGGATGATTAGGATTAAAGTTATCAGAGTAGATTGATTCCTAGTGGCTTTATAAGGAGACAGTCAAGAAGACACATACATGTGCTCCCTCTCTTAGCACTTGACGCTCTGCACCATGATGGGACTCTGTTGGCAAGGAGGCCATCTTCCTGATGCAGCTCCTTGACCTGGGACCTCCTCAATTATGAACCAAAATAAACCTCTTCCCCTTATAACCTTACCAGTCTGTAGTACTATGTTACTGGCATCAGAAAAGGACTATTCCAGAGTGCTGGAATGCAGAAGTGTGGCTATTGTAATAATGAACACCTGAAAATGTCGAAGTGTCTTTGGAGCTGGTTAACAGATAGAGGTGGGAAGAGTTTGGAGGAGCAGGCCAGAAAAAGTCTAAACTGCTCTAAGCAAAGCATTATGGGTGATTCTGGTATAGGGTTAGGAGACAAGAAGTTAGGAAACTAGTCTCAGAAATGAAGATTGTACAGGAAACTGGAAAAAAGGTCATCCTTGTTGTACCATGGCAAAGCATCTGGCTACACTGTGCCTATGTTCAGATTTTAAAGCTTTCCAAACAAAGCATTCAGGCTACAGCATGGATACTATTGGGTGATTTTATTCAGATTACACTGAGACTCAGGAGCAAAAGGAAGCAGAACAGAAAGATTTCAAAAATCTCTGGGCTGGCCAGGGAAGGAAAAAACATGTAACAGTGTGATTGAGAAACAACTTGCTGAGGTTGTTTGTTCAGGTAAAAGGAAGACAATAGCTTTACATCAGGACAATGGGAAAAAGGCCTGGAGAGCAATCTCAGAAATCTTCAAGCCTGTTCTTCCTATCACATGCCCAGGGACCAACCAGGGCCAAATTGTTTCATGGAACCCTGGGGTACTCAGGGCCTTCTGTCCAAGTCCAAGGCTACTTTGGGATTCTACTCCTTGATTTTAGGCAAAGTGCCCCATGGCTGCAGCCATTCAAACAGCCTAGTACAGCCTGTGCCAACGTTTGGAACGGGAATCTTTACATTATCCCAATCTTGCTTTAGATCGATTATTCCTTTTTACCTGCCTACCCCTCCCTTTTGGAATGGAAATCATTACAGTATGCCTGTCCCACCACTGTATCTTGGAGGGAGATAACTTGTTTTGATTTTACAGGTTCATAACTGCAAATTCTTTGCCTCAATCAGTGATGGTGAGCCTTTCAGAGATGGGAGCCCAAACTGCAACTCAAAGTCCACTTACTTATCACAAAGTGTCAACACTGCAATTAAAACTGAACACTGAGGTTTTAGTTTAGAAAAAACAATTCATACGTTAACATCTTTTGTCTTAAAAGAAAAACAACAAGTGTGCCCTAGGTTTGCCATCACTGGGCTAGATTCTCAAAGGAGACTATGGAACTTTGAATTAATGTTGGAACAATGTTAAGACTTTGGGACTACTGAAGATTAAATAATTTTATTTTGCATTGTGAAAAGGACACAAGCTTTGGAGGCTAGGGCAGAACTACTATGGTTTGGACATGGTTTAAGTGAATCTCCCAAGAGTTCACATATTGAAATTTAATACCCACTATGAAGGAGTAAAAAGGTGGAAATCTAATTCATTTACATTGTTTAGAGGTGGGTCTTTGGGGATTAAATAAGGTCAGGGTTGAGCCCACATGACTGAATAGTGATGAATACTGATGAATTTATACAGGGCGAGAGACCTGTCATGAGTCATGTGATAACAATGCTCTGCTTTGGGACTCTGTCATCTAAGGCCCAGAGAAGAATCTGAAGTGAGACTCTAAGAAATTAGGATACTCAAAAGTAACCACATAGGTGGGGGAATTTAAAAAGCCATGTGTCTGGCCAAATAAGATGCAAGCTCAGAAAAGACCTGGGAAGAGAGGCCCTGAGCTTTGATCTTGGGCTGATCCCTGGGCTCACAGGAGGTCTGGTTAAGTGGTGAAGAAGTATCCCATCAAAGAGCTAACCTGCACTGACTGGGAAAGTTGTTGTCCTCGCTTGCTCTCTCCTTCCTTGAGCCACCCCCTTGGGGGCGGGGGGAGGGAGGTTGGGGGGAGTCTGTTTTTTGCTTTAGCTCTTCTGCAATCCAAGGAAATCTCTGTTAAAACACTTACTGAGCACAGGCAGCAGGAACAGAGATTTCAGTAATCATACACGGCAAGGAATGGTCTTTGAAAGAATAGTTTTGAAAAGTTTCTAAACACTGCATTTGATAATAAAAAATTCCATCAAGTCCAGGGGAGGCAGGGAATTTTATTTCCAGAGTTATTATATTATGACAATCAAATGCCCAAATTTCTTTTTTTTTTTCCCAAATTTCTAAGGAGTACAAACAGGAAAATATGGCTGGCTCAAAGTACAAAATAAATCAATGGAAACTATGCCCTGAGGAAGCCTGGGCAATGCAATTACTAGACAAGGACTTTAAAACAACTCTCATAATTCCAGATAAAAGCTGTGGGAGTTCATCATCACTAGACCTGTCTTACTATTATTATTTTTGGTTTTGTGAGATAGGGTTTCTCTGCAGTCCAAGATGACCCTAAACTCACTATGTAGCCCAGAAAGGCCTAGAACTTTCGATGATTCTCTTGCCTCAACATCACAACTGCTGGGATTATAGGTATGTGCAACCATGCGTGGCTTAGACCTGCCTTTTAAGAGATTCTAGATGTTGTCCAAGTTGAAATGACAGAACATGAATAATATAAAACTACATCAAGGGGGTGAAAATGATCAAAGTATGCTATGTACATGTATGAGTCTGCCAAAATGAAACCCATTGATCTGTGTAACACTGTACACCAAAAAAAAAAAAAAGATATGTGTGTGGGGGGAAAGATTTAAAATAGCATGTGAAAATATAAAACTTATTGTAAAGATATGAAGAATTCTGGCTGGGGATTTAGCTCAGTGGTTCTGCTGCCTGCCTCGAAAGCACAAGGTCCCTAGGTCAATCCCCCATACCAAAAAAAAAAAAAAAAAAAAAAAAAAAAAATTCCTGAAGCTTGTTAAATGCCAGGAGTATGCAGTGATCCTGAAATGAGACTGAACAGTTTTCAGGTAGACACCAGAAGACTTTGTCACTACACCAGTGATTTGTCTTCTCACCTTACAGCCAAGACTCATTAGCTATCATTTTACTTCTTCTGTAAAATCTTTAAAAAATTTTTTTTACCAGTCTTATTGGTGGGGTGATAGAGTATTACACTGTGGTTTTAATTTACTCTTTTTGTAAAATCTTTTACCAAAGAAAACTGAGGCATGTGCGACAAGAAAACAAACAAAAAACCAAAGTAAGCCAACAGAAATCCTCAGCTTTTAAATTATTTTGAAACAATGTTTCCCAGGCTGGCCTCAAATACTTGGGCACCAGTGATTCTCCTGCTGCAGCCTCCTGGGTATTTGGGACTACAGGTGTGCGCCACCTGCCCTGGCCCAACTGTCTTAAACATACTAGAAAGGGGAAGGGAAAACAAAGATCTAATGCAAGTTTGGAAAATGACATAGAAGGAACATATTAACAACAGAAGCAAAACAAATTCTGAAGCTCAAAAGTATAATAAGTGAAATAAAAAATTCACTAGAGGGGTTGGTTCACAGCAGCTTTAAGTGAGGAAAAAAAGAATTAGTGAGCTACAAAATAGGACAACTGAAATCATCAACTCTGAAAAGCACAAAGGAAAAGAATGGAGAGAAGCTAATTGAGCCTAGGGGACTTGTGAGATATGATCAAGTGGACTAACATATACATTATGGAAGTCAAAAAAGGAGAGAAGAGAAAAAGAGGCAACAATTTTTTTTTTTTTTTGGTACTGGGGATCAAACTTGGGACCTCGCACTTGTGAGGCAGGCACTGGTGCCACTGAGCTAAACCCCTGGGCCAAGAGGCCTGGGATTTATCTCAGTGGCATCAGCGCCAGCCTTGCAAGCATAAGGTCCTAAGTTAGATCCCCAGTACCAAAAAAAAAAAAAAAAAGTAGAGGAAAAACTCCCCAGATGTGAATTCACAAAAAGCTCAGGAATTCTTTGTGATCTTTCTGCCTCAGTCTCCCGAAGTGCGGGGATTACAGGAATGTGCCACCATGAGATTAATCCTCTACTTTTAAGAACAGATAAAGTACTGGATGTGGTGGTACACAACTACAATCTCTGCCACGTGGGTGACTAAGGCATGAGGATCATAAGTCCAACACTTGCCTGTGTAATTTAGCAAGACCCTGTTTCAAAATTTTAAAAAGAGCAGTGATTACTTACTTGCCTAGCATGGACAAGACCCTAGATTCAATCCCCAGTATCATATTTTAAAAACCGATAACAACAGATAAAGGAATCAGAATATCAGTGAGGAAATAGAAAACCAAATGAAACTCAGTGTTGGCAAAAAGAAAGAAATAAACAATAAAGTGGAGATACAGAAATACAACAAAAAGAAACCTAAACTTAGTTCTTTGAAAGACCAAGTAAACAGACAAACCTTTAGCTAAAGAAAACAAAAGAAAAAGAAGACTCAATTACTAAAGTTAGAAATGAAAAGGGTACCTCATAGGTAGAACACTTGTTTGCCATGTACAAAGCCTCGGGCTTGATCCCCTGCATGCATGTATGTATAAGTAAAAAAAAGTACTACCAATTTTAAGAAATAAAAAGGATTATAAGAGACTATCATGAATAATTGTATGCCAACAAACTAAACTTGAAGTGAATAAATTCCCAGAAATATATAACCTATCAACACTGTCTCATAAAAAATTAGGATATCTTAATAGATATAACCGGCAAGGATATTTGGTTAGTAATCATAACCTAACAAAGAATGGTTCAAGATTAGGTGGCCTCCCTGTTCAATTTTACCAAAACATTAAAGAAGAGCTAACAGTATTCCTTATCAAACTCTTCCAAAAAAGTGAAGGAACACTTCCTAACCCATTCTAAGAGGCACCACTAACCTGATAATAGCTATATGAAGACACTACAAAAAATGAAGACCAATATCCTTAACAACATACAAGCCAGGTACGGTGGTGCACACCTGTAATTCCAAGCCTGGGGAGGCTGATAAGGAGGACTGCTACAAGTTTGAGGTCAGCCTGGGCTACAGACCCAGTCTGAAAAATAAAAGCAAAACCCCACCCACAACATACTAATAAACTAAACTCAGCATATTAAAAGTTCTTATTGGCCGGAGATTTAGCTCAGTGGTTCTGCTGCCTGCCTTGCAAGCGCAAGGACCCAAGTTCGATCCCTGGTCCCCCCCCCCCAAAAAAAGTTCTTATCATTTTCCTCTGATCTAAGGTCTCTCTCTCTCTAGAGAGTGCCTTGTAAAATCTAGTTCTGCCCTAATGGGGAGCCAGTAATGGATGTTTACAGTATAAGTTTCACAGGATACTTAATTTTGGTAGATGATATAATGAGTAGGTGTCTAACCCATGACCAGGTTTCCTCTCACTGGAGGAAAACTTTGTGGCTCTTGTCTGACTGTGTCCAGTGTATTCCTAATAAGATAGCTATTCTGTAGGACAGTCTTGACTAGGAAACTAGCTAGGTCTGGGTATATCAATCAGATAAGACACAGATGAAAGAACACAGCAAAATTTGTGAAATAACAAGCATTTTATCACTGGGGTGGGGTGGGGGGGCAGGAAAGGGAGGGAGAACCTTCAAGTTAAAGAAAACATATATTGAGTGAGGAGTTTATTTACATAACTTTGGTGTTGAGCATTAAGGTTTTTTTTTTGGTACCAAGGATCGAACTTTGTGCCTGAAACCTTGTGCTTGAAAGGCAGGTGTGGTACCACTGAGCTAAGTCCTCGGCCCCACCATTAAGTTTTATTGTGGTTAGCAGCTATGAGTTTTGGGTTTGGGGCTAGTGAGATGAGGAACAAGTCTGGAAACCGCCTGTGTCTAGATGTTCCCCCAAAGCCTTACGTGGTAATAGGTGGGGGTCTTCAGAGGTGGCTGGATCCAGAGAGTATGATGCTGGGATTAAGTGTGTGCTTCTGGGATCGATTCATGGTGTGATGCTAGGATTAAGGGTGCCCCAATCTGGGTGTGAGTGTTACCCACTCTAAGGTTGGGTAGCCTGGATAGAATATAAGGGATAGAAAGAGGCCTGCTATTCTCGCTTGCTGCTTCAGTACTTTGCTGCTTGCTGTCTTCTGCTCTGCTGCCCTCTGCCTACCATGAACTGTTTCTCCTTTGGATGTTCCTTGTCATGCCACTCTACCTCAGAGCCAGCCAATTATGGATTGAAACCTCTACAAACTGTGAGCCAAATCAAACCATTCCTCCTTTAACTTTGGGTGTCAGGTATTTTGTCTCAGCAGTGAGAAAAGTAACCATGACACCACCACATAGGGAAAGAAAGTTTTAACTAGGTCATAGGTGATGTGGAGTAACGGTTTGAAACAAATTATGTTGGTGGGCCTAAAGTGGATGCCAAGACAACAACTATATTAAATTTATGACAAAAGAATTACCCATCATGATATCATGGAGATTTATTCTGTAACGCAAAAACAGTTCAACATATGAAAATCTATGTTACATATCACATTAATAGAATGAAGGGAAAAGATCTGAACATGATTACCTTAACTGTTGCAAAAAAGTTTTTAGAAAACTGAGCACTCTTTCATGAAAAAAACTGTAAGAACAGAAGGAAACTTAACTCCACGTGAAAAAGGTCATATAGGAAAAACTCACAGATAATACCATTCTGAAACTGTGAAAGACAAAAGCTTACCCTAAGACAGGAATCTGAAAGACATCTGCTTCTGCATACTGTATTCAAAATGGTATTAGAAGTTCTAGTAAGAGGTATTAAGAAAAAGACAAATATCATCCAACTAAAAATAGATTAACTCAAAATGGATTTTAGAAAAAAAGATCTAAATGTAAGAAATATAAATACAGGGCTAAGAGTGTAACACAGTAGTTGAGCCTCTGCCTAGAATGCACAAGGCCCTGAGTTTAATCCCAAGCACTACAACTAACAAACAAAAATAAAAGCACACATACAAAGCTACGACTATGAAATTTTTAGTAGGCAAGGGGGACAAGCATCATGATGTTGTATTTGGAAATGATTTCTTGGATATGACACTAAAAGCACAAGCAACGAAAGAAGTAAGAGATGAATTAGACTTCACAAAATTTAAAACTGTGGATCAATGGAGACTATCAGGAGAGTGGGAAGATAATCTATAGGATGGGACAAAATATTTCTGTAAGTCACATATATGCAAGGACTTAATGTCCAGAATATGAAGAATGACTACAACCCAATAATAAAATAATTCAATCGAAAAAACAGAAAAAAGGGCTGGGGATTTAGCTCAGTGGTTCTGCCACCTGCCTTGCAAGCACAAGGTCCTGAGTTCAATACCCAGTATCAAAAAAAAAAAAAAAGTAAAAAACAGAAAAAGGATTTGAATAGATATTTCTTAAAAAAGATATGTGCACAGCCAATAAATAAACACATATAAAGATATTCAATACCACCAGTTAATGAGGAAATACAGGTCAAAACTACAATGAAACTTTACTTCATACCTATTAAGATGGCTATCATTTAAAAAATAGTAACAGAGGGCTGGGGATTTAGCTCAGTGGTTCCGGCGCCTGCCTCGCAAGCACAAGGTCCCAAGTTCGATCCCTAGTACCCCCCCCCCCAAAATAGTAACAGAAAATAACTTTTGGTGAGGACATGGAGAAATTGGAAACTTGTGCATTGCTGGCGGGCTATAAAACTGCATGTATGGTTGCTATAAAAAACAATTTGATAGTTCCTCAAAAAATTAAACACAGAATTACCACAGAACTCAGCAATTCCACTCCCAGGTACATATCTTTGGTTTTTTTTTTGGTACCAGGGATCAAACTCGGGACCTTGCACTTGCAAGGCAGGTGCTGGAACCACTGAGATAAATCCCCGGCCCCCCAGGTACATATCTTAAAAACCAACCAAATAAAAAGCTGAAGGCAGGGACCTATATGAATACTTTCATACCAATGTCCATAGCAGCATTATTCACAATAGGAAAAAATGAAACAACCCTATTGTCTATCAACAGATAACTGGATACACAAAATGTGATATATCCATTATTCAACCATAAAAAGGAATAAAATTCTGATACAAATTCTGATCTACAGATGAACCTTGAAAATGTTATGCTCAAGTGAAATAAGCCAGACATAAAAAGAAAAAATATTATATAGCTCTATCTATGGTACCTACAATGAACAGATTCATAGTGACAGCAGAACAGAATCTTATCAGTAGCTGGGGGAAGGAAATAGGATCTTCATGTTTAAGGGGCACACAACTTCTGTTTAGGATAATGAAAGAATTATATAAATAGATGGTGGTCATGATGGCACAAAATTGTGGATATAACCAATGGCACTGAACTGTACACTTAAAAATAGTTAAAGTGGTAAAAATTATGTTATGTATGTTTTACCATAACAACAACAAAAAAACAAAAACAAAAAGACACTGAAGAAAAGCAAGCAAGTAAGCAAGAAACACAGGTCCTGACTTAGCCCCAGATAAGCATCTTCCACAAATCCTCTCGGGAGTCAGAAAGTGTAGTGCAACTAGAGATGACAGGCCCAGAGTTTACAAGGTAAAAGAAGCCAGTTCGATCCTGGCTTTGCCAGCGAGTTTCACATCCTTAGGCAATATGCTTCATTCCTGTGCTTAGTCTCCACATGTGAATGGAGACAGTAGCATCTTTCTCATATTTTTAACATTAGTGAGTTAATTTACATAAATTCCTAGAGTCTTTTTGATGAGTTAGTTCATATAAAGCACTGAAAGATCAATAAAGATGAACTTTGTTGTTGTTGGTTTTCTAAACAAACACATTGGTTACATATTCAGAGTTTAGTCTGAAATACCTTAATCTATTTTCGAGTTCTAATTTAGAAAACTATCTGGTAATAAATGAAATTCTCAGATGTACATGGTTAGAAGGTTTATCATTACATTTTGATTTGCCAGATCTTTGTGCTTTTCTAGTTTCTAGATTTCAGGAGGTAGGAAGAAAACACTTACACATTAAATAATCATTGTCTTTTCCCTACATCTTTACTAACTCGCAAGATAAAGAATTCATTCAATTTAGCATGAATCCTGTGGACTTTTTGTTTAAAGATGCAGCTTCTAAGAGATTTAAATGTATAAAAGGTGAACAGTGGTTCATTTGCTCTAATATTCATACTGGGCACTCATTTCTGTTACATGTTTTTATTTAAAAACTTCTTTAAAATTCCAAATGAACACTACATACTTACCAACTGAAGATAGAAATCGGTAGGACTATTTATAAAACAAATCATAACCGAAACATCTGTCATTTCTTTAGGCAAAATAGGTGGATGATAGTGAAAAGTCACATTATTTTCAATGTGGCTTCTTGGCGACTGTGACCTAAACCTAGTTGAAAACAATTAAAAACATGAGTCATTTTCTTAAAGTATCTCTTAATGACTTGATCTTAAGAATGGGCTTCTACTGATTTACTTACTCAAAGTATTCCCTTTCCAATTTTTTTCTCCTAACCTATTACATTTCTTGGTATTGTCTCCAGTTACTGAACCGAGTGTGGTGGCTTGCCCATTGGCAACAAAAGGGTTAAACCTTTTAGCAGCAGAACTGGTCTGCAAAGCAGTCCTACCCAGCTAGGACTGAGCAGTCCTAAGACAATATAACAACACTGACCATAATGACAAAAGATACAACAAACCTTTGATGTAAGACCCATTCATTCCTCCAGTAAGCCCTGATCCATTTTCCCTAAAAGTTAATGTGGATAGACTTCCTTATCTGAAGCTAAGAGGCCTTCTATGAGGCCAAAGGAAATGGTCTTGCCAACTTTAAGCATCTAATGTTAGACACAATGCAAGTGCTTACCAAAGATGTGCAAGGTACTAGATAATCTGGAAAAAGACATTCTTTAGATAATCACATCTGCTGTGCAGACCCTTCTTCCACATCCCAACTCATAAAAACCCCAATCTCTCATTCCGATCTCACAATTACCCTTTTGGAAATTGGCTTGCTGTCCTCCTTGACAGTGTAGGTGGGTCTGAACAAAACTTTTTATCTTTACTATTATCTTTGCTGGATAAATTCTTTTTTTTTTTTTGTACCGGAGATCAAATTTCGGTTCTTCCACATGCGGGGCAGGTGGCGGAACCACTGTGCTAAATCCCTGGCCCTGGATAAATTCTTTATACTGCCTATTATACCAGCCCTCCTTATGCCATCTTTGTATGGTACCAGGGTAAGAGCTTGGTAATTAAGTTTCAAATTTGTGTCAAGACATTTTAGAGCTGGGAATGCATTAGAGTCAAAGCTAATTCTACTCTAACTTTTGCTTGCCTTGTTAGTCACAGTCTGTAGCAGCACTCAGGGCAGCTGAGGGGTTTCTGTGGTCTTTTACAGTCCCAACACTCTGCTTTAATTTTTCTAGAATTCAATCTATCTGGGTCATTTAATCATCCAGAGCAGGATGTTAGGGCTGCCACCACCTCTATGATTCCTTAAGTCATCACATTTTTGCTCATCAGAAATAAAAAAAAAAAAGAACACATTAAGTATTCTAGACTCAGACATTAAGTATGTATTAGTGACCTTGAACTCTTTCCAAAGGCTAGGAAATTTAAGTTAGGAATAATTAAACTACAATTCTTGAAACAGTAGAGCTGTTTGTAGTTATCACAGCCTAAAAATGATTCATATCTATACATATTTTTAAATTTGAGCTATACCCTAATTTCTCTGAATGCAGTTTCCACAGACAACAACTAGAAAACTTTTGATAACCATGTTGCTAATCTCTAAGGGTATGTTAAATTCACTTTATAGCCCACAGTTTCAAAAGGTAAAATCTGATGCTATTTATAGCTATAATCTTGAAGAATATTTAACGAGTTGCTTACCTTGCTAGTTCCATAAAAACTAATGCATCTCTAAGAGACGCAGGCATATCACTGCTTATTTTATTTGTTGGTGGTTTCTGCAAATCTACAATAAGCACACCATCTTCTTCTCCAAAAACTCTCATTAAAACAGCCTTATTATTTACCATTTTCAAAAATTCCACTTTAGCTTCCTCTTCCCAGCCTTTACTCTGTGGGAAAAAAAGTAAAATTCCAAAGTAATTAGTAATTATAATTATCTTTAAAGTTATCTTGTCTGCATGTAGCTTTGTACCAGTCTGCAACTCTGAGCAAAGGCACTGAACTAACCACACATATAAGAAACATTTGAAACCACAAACCAAAGGGCAGTCTTAATGCAAGCACAATATGTATTTTATAGATATATTCCCAAGGTGTTTATAAGCAGTTTTCACTTTGGACTTTAGTGTTACTATTTAACAGTATGATAATATGTTAGGTTTTTTTTTTTTTGTACCAGGGATCGAACTCAGGTCCTTGCACTTGCAAGGCAGGCTTGGTGCCACTAAGCTAAATCCCCGGGAATAGTATAGTAATATGAAAATAATGATTTTTAGACCGATGTAGTGGCACATGTGCATAATCCTAGCACTCTGGGAAGTTGAGGCAGGAGGACTGTAAATTCAAGCCCTGCATGGGCAGCTTTATGACCGAGCAAGACCCTGTCTCAAAATTTAAAAAAATTATAAAAAGGTGTAGGGATATAGTGCAGAAAAAGGCTCTGGGTTCAATCCCTAGACTCCTTCCCAAAGTGTTTTGCATTAATTTTCCACTTAAATGGTGAAAATTCAAAAGTAATTGTGGATGTCTAATGTAAGCCTGTAGTATAATAAAAACATTTATAATCATCAGAGCACCGAGGTGAGCCTCTTGGGCTGCCGGACCACCGAGGAGGTGAGTCGCATGGATGCCAGCACCCCACCCCTCGCCCCCGGCTGTGCCGAGCCATTACCTGGATCCACAGCACAGAGTTGTTGCAGGGGTCATAAAGGACATTGTTCTGAGCTTGAGAAGATAAGAGTGGAAGTGAACAATAGGAAGAGGGCCTGAGGCCCCTTGGTAAAAATTAAAGCTGACCGGAAAAGTGAAGAATAAAGGCACACCAGACCACCTTAGTTGGGGGAGCAGCAGTGTGGACCAGAGCAGCATAGCTGCAAGCAGATCCCTGCAGGGCTCTGCCCTGACACCAGAAGATGGGGCACACTGGCCCAAGCCAAGGGACTGCCTGGAAAAGAGCTGCACAGGCACACAAGTAACAGCCAGAGGTTTGCCCCAATATCATCAGTAAGTGCGCGAGACCCTAGCCAGAAGCTTGCTCACACAGCAGGAACTGGGGTGCACAGCCACCAACCAAAGGGCCTCCCAGAAAACAGCTACATAGGGGCCCTAGCCAGTGGCACACCTAGATACCATCCCAAGTGTGCACAGGCCCCAGCCAGAAGCCCACCCAGACAACAGGTCAGCTCAGGGATCCAGAAAGCCACCTTTCTGAACCCAGGAATTAGTGCACTGGTGAGCAGCAGAGAAAAGGCATCTCTGTGGCTTGTTGAGAATTGAAGACCACTGGATGAGGAAAAAGTTGCCTCAAAAAAGGCACAGGAGGCTGCATCTGTTGAAATGAGAAGACATGTAAACAAGTCTCAAAACCAGACTTCCAGATCACCTAAGGCAACCCCAAAGGGAAATGAGATGGAACAATCTGATACGCAACCACCTGGACTCCCTGAACTGACAACAAAAAAGGATCTGGAAAAAATAAAATCAGAAATAATTTCTCAGATAACAGCAGAGATTGTGCCCATAGTACAAGACATGATTAATAAAACTACAGCAGACACAGATTAAAAAAAGAGATGAGGAACATGATGAAATCCCAACACAGGAAATAAATGGAACCCATAAAATAGATACAAACAGATTTCCAGGAGATTAAAAACTCCATTGAAAGTTTACGAAGCAGAATGAGCCAATGTGAGGAGAGAATCTCAGATATAGAAGATAAGATTGCAGTTAGTGACCAGGAAAAGAAAAATTGCTTTAAAATAGTAAGAAACCATAAGAAATCAATCCAGCAGCTGCTAGACGATGCAAAGAAGAATGACATAAGACTGACTGGAGTCAATGAAGAAACAGGAGA
>NW_004624776.1:18383864-18400296 GCF_000247695.1 Heterocephalus glaber
AAAAAAAAAAAAAAAAAAAAGAAAGGGCTAAGGGCAGCAAGGGTCAAACCAATAAATTATGCTAAACTGGGACAAATTTATCAAGAGGAAAAGGAAACCTCACCAATATTTTTTAAAAGACTCAGGGATGCTATGAACAAACATATCCTAATAAATCCTGATAGTGTGGATGGTAAAGTCTTTCTCAAGGACAAATTGATCATCAAATCTGCCTCCTCTCAGAGACCCAAAAGGCTTTCCCGGTCCTCAAGGGGACCCTGTGAAAAGCCCTGGCATTGGGACTCCTGACTCAAGACAAATGTACTTTTTTTTTCTTTTGTGGTACCGGGGATCGAACTCAGGATCTTGGGCTTGCAAGCAGGGGCAGTGCCACTGAGCTAAATCCTCGGCCCTGTACTTCATTCTTTATTCTTCAAGAGTTCTTACCCAGTCCCTGGGGTCTAGCCACCATCCAACAGTCTATTTAAGCAAGGAACTAGACACTGTCACCAGAGGATGGCCAGGCTGTTTTCAGGCTTTAGCAATAGCAGGCATATTTGTTTCTGAGGCTCATAGACTTACACAGGGGAGGACCCTTATAATCAAGTCCTCTCATGATATTGAGAGACTACTGAATGCCTCATTACACTCCTGGGTCTCCGAAGCACAGATTTTAAAATATCAGGTTCTCTTATTAAAAGGACCAGGTGTAAATATTATAGCCTGTCAAAGCCTTAACCCTGCTACCTTCCTGCCTGATCCCCGAGAGTTGAGAGAAAATAAACACAATTATACAAAGGTTCTAATCCATAGCCAACAACAGTTAAGGGAAGGGTTAACTAATCAGCATCTCAGTGACCCAGAAGATGAGCTGTTCACTGATGGTAGTTCCTTTGTGCAGGATGGACTCCAAAAGGCAGGTTATGCAGTGACTGGTCATGCAGGAGTGATAATAAGAGTCAGGCCTGTTACCTCAAAATATGAGGCAGAGCTGATGGTCCTCAGCTGAGTGCTGACTTTGACAAGAGATAAGAGAAGAAATATTTATACTGACTCTATGCATTTCATGCGGTCCATGCACATGCTGCAATCAGGAGGAAATGCGGCCTGTTAACTTGTAACAGATCTTCCATCAAACATGCCCCAGAGACTCTACAACTCATTGAGGCTGTTCACCTGCCTCAAGAAGTGGCAGTTATTTACTGCCCAGCCCATCAGGGAAGAACAGCCTCTACTGTTGTGGGCAATGAAACAGGCAAAGGCAACTGCTTCTTGACAAGCTTAGAGTGGCCCCTCTCATAGTCCTCTATAGTCTACTGCCTACTAGCCCACCTGTCTATTCTGACAAGAAAATTCCACAGGTAAAGAAACAGAGATGGGCCCTGAATTCTAAAGGATGGTGGGCCCACCCCAAAGGTTGCCTCTTTCTACCAAGAGGCTTGGAAGAAAGAAAATATGGGGAAAACCGGAAATATTTAAGGATATACATAATACTCACCATTTAGGACAAAAACAAAAACAAAAACACCTTTTAGTTACCAAGTCCTTTCTGGGGCAAAGATTAATGACACAAGAGGTGTTTAAAAAATGTAAAGTGCACCTGAGGATCAATCCTCAAAATGCCTGATTAAAACTGCCAAGAGTACAGTAATTGAGGCAGTTATCCAGGGAAAGTCTTGCAGACTGATTTTACCAAAATGCCAAGAGGCCAACACAGCTAGTTCTTATTAGTTCTGGTTAACACTCACATGCATTGGATAGGAGCCTTTCCTACCCAAAATGAAAAGGTCTGAAGAGTAGTCAAGGTCCTTGGTCCATAGATTATTTCAAGGTTTGGGGTGCCTTAGACTCCCCAAAGTGACTGTGGCTCACCTTCCACTCAAATATTACCCAGGGTCTCAAAAGCTTTGAACATTGGGTATCAGCTTCACTGTATGTGGCAGCCCCAATTGTCAAGACATAAAACATGCTAATGAAATACTCAAGAGACACTTGCTCAAGCTGGCACGAGTATAAGGCCCCTTGGAAACAGCTCTTGCTTGTGGCTCTTACATGGGCCAGAAATGTACCCAGGCTTCAGGGGCTGTCTCCCTTTAAATTTCTATATGGGAGACCCTTCCTCACAAATGACATCCTAATTGAGGAAACTGAGGGAGCCTTAAGATAAGTGAGGACCTTAAGTCCAGTTCCAGCAAATCCTCTCAGCCTCGAAATAGACCCCAGGCCTACTCCATCTAGTGAGCCTCTCTTCTGCCCTGAGACCCTAGGACTGGTCAAGGATCTAGACATGTAAGACCTAAACAAACCCCAGTGAAACAATCCCTACATGGTGATCCTTTCCACCTCCACCACAGTTAAGGTGACAGGACACGACTCCTGGATTCATCATTCCAAAATAAAGCTGCTGACTGCCTTCAAAAGCTGCGACAGCACATCTCACTTCAAGGCCACATCCAAAGCAACCTACACCCATCAACCTGAGGAAGACCTTAAGCTTCTGTTCAAAAAACAAAACAAAGATAAGTGATGCTAAAATCTGTTTACTGGGGATATAGGTAACATCCATTTTCTTACCCCAGTTTCAAGATTTCCTGTATGTCTTGTCTCAAGAGGTTCAATTTTATTCTATAGCCACCAAATAGGACCTCATTAACAGGTCATATATGATCTCTGGTTTCAGGGCTCTTTTTCTGACTTCACTCTAACACAAATTTTTTTTGTTTTTGCCTCTGCACTCTCATCTTGTGTCTTCTACTAGAGAAAGAAATCTATGATTGATAAAGGGTGTCTTAAACATCCTCTGCTTCAATTGTGTGTTTACTGTAGATTTTACATATAATTCTGTTGTGCCTCCAATTCAGCTGCTTTTTTGCCTCTGGGAGGAGATCATTTATTATGCTCACACTTGCCCTAGTTGGGTCCATCCTTTGTCCATTTTCAATGGGACAGAGACACCCACTAAGACCAACAGGGTGGCATAACAATTCATTCGTCCAGATGTCCAAGGGCTCTGACCTCAGGGTATCCTAACTGCTGGGCTGTTTTGCAGACCCCTAGATGGTCACAGCCCCGCCTTGGGTAATAGTCAAACCAGTCCATCACTCACGAGACCTTAAATATGAGAGTTAGTTCCTGAGGACTCCAAACCCTTATGCACTCTACAAAAAATGGTGGAAAAAAATAAAAACAAATGCATCCAGTAACATTTTTAACACTGTCCCTCAAAAAAAGCCCATTCAGGTTATACTCAAAAATCTACCTCCAGCCAATCTGACAATCAGTCTTTTTGCATGTACAGTACTCTACTGCTGAGGGTAACTGAAGAGGGAATATTCCTGTGCTTTCAAAAAAGCCATATGGTCAAGCAAGACTGTGACCCATACTGGCAGATGACACAACCAGTGGAGTAAAAACTACAGGAGCAAAGAGATTCCCTATAAGGTCTCAAATGTAGTCCTTGAGGAGCCTTAGCTGACCTTAACTGACCTTGACAGACAGACAGACAAATTTTTACTGACATGGGTCTTACTTTGACTTGGTCTTAAATACCAAATAGGAAAGTTTAACAAAATCCCAATTAGAGTAATAGCAACATTAAACAAAAAACTAGACATAAAAAGCTGCTCCAAACATTTCACCAGCCCCCTACTGGCAATCTCCAGCTATACTTATAACATCTTAACTTATAGCCATAAGAGGTCATGATTCCCAGTCTCACTAGCTCTTCCAAAAATATGTCTTTTAGCCTGTCTTAGTATATCGTCATTATTTTAATGTACTTTCAGAAAAGTACCTATTAAAGATTTAGCTTCTTTAGAGGTGTGCCAATAATTAAAAATGGCAATATAAATATTCTAGTTTCTAATCTTTGTGGTATAAACTAATTTTCTGTTATCTACTTTGGACTTTATGTTTGTATTATCTGGAGTCAGTCACTACGAAAGATCATCAGGTCTAAATAATAGGTTCTGAGCCCTATAATAAAAATTTTAGTGGCCCAATGGTTACATAAAAACATAGGTATCTTTATTTAATATATTTTTGGCAATTATTATAATTAAAAATTTTCTACTAATAGAGAAATCTATATGCTCTTACACTCCCCCTCTTGTTCTTAGGCAAACATCTCAAGACGTAGAGGTTAACATTAAAGACAACTCATCATTCTATTTTTAATTATTTTGCCACTTAACATGGTTATAACCTTTTGTAACATGGTTATAACATTTGTATCTTTCCAACTTCTCCATTTTATAGTCAAGCTCATGTTCATCTGTGTTATTATTAAAACAATATTGTATATACATTCCTGACAACTTTACTGCATTACCAAACCTACATTCACAAATTAATACAATGTCAGATTCTAATAATTCCTTTATGCTGCTTACTGACTCGTTCTGACACTTTTTTTTTCCTGCAATAGGAGTCAGGGAACCTGCAACTTATTCTACAGGTAGAGTAGGTTTAGATCCTTTATCTCTACTTTGGGAACCTTCTCAGATGCTGTTTGGTGACACAACCATAAAAGTTAAGTTTAATACTATATTTCCTTCCTCTTAGATACTAACAATTGAAAGGTTATTTCTTAAGTTTAAAAATTATTTTTGTAAGAAGTACATGATGATCTTTGTGTTCTGATATTCTGAAAACCTACATAAAAAGCTAAAGTTAATCACTCTTTTAAAGAACTATCATATGGCTACACAAGTAATACTGTTTTGGTATCAGTTATATCTATGCATTGAGGAAAACACTCCTTTAATAAATAAAAGAAAGCACAGCTCAGGACCATGACAGAGTGTAATAAATTTGGCTGTGTTATTAGGAAAACACTTAACAGAAGTATAAGGCATGGCAAATTCACATACTTTTAGGGTTAAAACAGACTGTATCTATTAACTAAATACCCTCCTCCAAGAAGCCCTAGGAATGCATGCCACAGGTCTCCTGAATCTCACTGAAATGTTCAACATTAGACCTAAAACATAACACAGAAAGCAAGGGCCAAGAGTCACACACAATCACTTTAGAGGTAAGAGGGCAAATGACATGACCTGTTAGTTTTTGTGTATAGCTCACTCTAAAAATGTGGCAACATTCAATTTTAGTCCTTAGCTAAATAATTTATGTTATATGATTCCAAAATTTTATGCTTATTTAAAGCAAAAATCTAAATTACACAAGTCCATGTGGGTTGACCAAGTATAACAATATTTAAATAAACTTGATATTTTAAATTGAGTATTTTATTACCTAGTTCCAAAACATCTGAAGGATCAAGATGTAAACTCTTGTTGCAAATTTGATTCACCTTCTCCAATACTGTTATATCTTTCACCTGTGAATACTTCTGAACGTAGAAGTGGCAAGGATGTATTACATGGCTCACAAAAACCAGCTCTGGAGAACCTGGATAAGAATCAATATTAACACACCATTAATAAAATAGGAGCTAGGAAAGAATTCATAAAAGGTAATCAATTATAATATCCTCTAAAATAACAAGTGTAACATTGAAACTACAGAATATTTAGGCTTCATGAAAGAGTCCCAACCCAAAATATCTGACAAAACAAGTGGACCACTTTCAATATTCTTTAGCAACCTGAACTGCAAATACTTTATAGAATATGCCTTGCAAGCTAGACAAAATTACAGTTCATGTGGTAAATAGGTTCTAAAGTCATAATACAGAAAACTTCAGAATGTATTTACGAACATGTTTAGAACGCAGAATGTAACTAAAAGGCTAAAAGAGATCTTTAACCACTTAACAGTTTACCACAAGTGTCACTTGGGCAGCACGTTGATGTACTGATTATCCTGAGCACTGCTCAGGCAGGTGTCATTTCAACGAGTTGTTTCTTGTATTGAATAAATTTGATAAAATTGTCATTTTTATATTCCCTGTTATATTATTTTATAAAAATAATAAAAAATACAATTTTTGGTCATCTTGTATTTAAATCATTAGACTGATAAGTGGTTAAAAATTATGATTTTTTTTTCTTTTACATATAAGCAACTTCTCAATTTACTCATGCTGAGAGCAAAAACTGCCATGCCTTCCTCTCCTGAGCTCAGATCAATGAGCAGAGGATCTAGTGCCTCTGTCAGAAAACTATCGGTCTGAGAGGAACATGCAGATTCTGGGCCTGAGGTGTCAAGGTCTGGTTTTCTTTGCACGAAGCAAAGGAGGGGACCAAGAATGGCTGGGGTACGAAATAGCATTAAGATTTTCTTGTTCATTGTCTCTTTCTCTTAATAAAAACCCTTGTTCATCTGAACAAGGTGAAGCAAAGACTTGAGACAAAGGGCTTTTTGTTGCATTTGAAGTTAGCTTTTTTCTTTCATCAAAATCGCCCCCCATATTTCTCGGGAGCAATGGAGCAGTACGGACCTGAGCAGCTGGTAAGAAGAACCCTACTGATAATGATTAGGTTTCTAAGACAGGCCACAAAAGCCAGTCCAATCTATACTATACTTGCAGAACCAAGACAGCTTATAACTACCCTAAATCCCAAGGCTCATAAATCCGGTTAGAGAGGTGTGCAAGAGTATCTGCGCAAAGTCAATATACTGGTCTGGGAGAGGTGGATTAGAAAGAGGTAATGACAGTACGAAATTTTTCTACATATAGGAGTAATTAAATCAAGTATGTCTACTGACACAAAAGATTTCCAAAGTATAATGTTTAGGAAGGAATGTCAAAAAAAATGTATATTGTAAAAAAAAATGACACTAGGTTAAAAAAGACTAGAAAATCAAGATTTTAAAATTGTACTTAAAAAAATTATAGCTTTAAGACAAATTTTTCTTTCCTTCAGAAGCCACCTTTAGTATGTGACCTCTCGCCATCTTTATAAAAAAGTGTTAAATTCCTTTACAATAACCTGTAAATTTCTGGATACTAAACCCTTTTTACCTGTAAAGTGTCCTTTTTTTCTAGCCCAAAAAAGCAGCTGCATTGGAGATACGTCTTAACTTTAAACCTATATAGATAGCTTGCACTGTAACCTGGCATACAGTGAGAATACACATCCAGGATCACTCATCTTGAAGGTAGTCTTTAAAGGTGACCTACTCTGGCTTATAACGTGCCTCATTTCTTTTGAGTACCCACACACTGCACTTGAGTGCATCCTATATCTACCTCTAATAAATCCTTTTCATGCTTCTTTTATTGACATACCCTATAATTCTTTTTCTGGGATGAGAGTCAGCAAACTTACAAACCTATTTTAAAAGGGTGGGTTAAATTCCTTATTTCAGCCTCTGAGACCCTCAGACCCAGCCTGGTGACATATAGTACGCTGTGCTTTGTGTTTAAAAAAAGAGAAAAAGGAAGAAAAGAAAACTAAGGTACTCAGCAGTACCGTGCCTGTCTGGCAAGTGCAAGGTCCTGAGTTTGATTTCCGGTACTGAAAAAGAAAAGAAAAAAAGAAAACTAGGGTAGAAAAATAACTTATGTGTATTTATTTGTGTAGGCATAAAAAAACTATAAGGAAAGAAAGGGCTGAAGACAATGGGAATAGTGTAGGGTGAAGTGGCACAGAGTATTTTAATTAATTTTTCGAACACATTTATATCTAATTCTTGAACAAAGACTGGGATGGCATGGAATTGAGTACAGCCAAGTATAGAAACAAGATAGAAACTGAAAAAATGGACAATTTTATCTATATAATATATACCACAAAGAGTAATACTCATATTGAAGATAAGGTAAAAAACTGTGTAACTGGAGTGATAGCTGTAAGAAGTGTAAGTTTCAGAAATAATTTTGCCAACAAGAGTTAAATTTTTTGCCACTAAACTGGGCGTGGTGCTGAGTCCTATAATCTCAGCATTCTGGGGGATGAACGCAGGTGGATCACAGGTTCAAGCCCACCTTTGATAACTTAGTAAGATCCTGTTCTCAAAGTAAAAATAAAAAAAAGGCTAGGGATGTAGCTCACTGTGTAGGCCCTAGGTTCAATCCTCAATATGAGGTACGGCAGGGAACGCTTCCACTGAAAGGGAAGAAGTTTTAGTAAGATCCATTTTGCTTACTGCCTCACACAGATAAGTTACTATACATACAACAAAGTTCACTCCCTCAAGCTCATACAGTTGTTACAGTACCTGCTTCTGATCCAAAAGGAAGAGCTGACTCTTTCTGAAGAGGTTTTTTACAATGGCTAGGAGTCTCCACAAGATCATCTGTGAAGCATGCTTCATCAAAGTAAGAAATAAAGACAGTTGTATTAATTTTATTAATGTTAACGGTGGCATTCCAGTGTTTAAAACCTGTACTTGAATTGGCAAAAAATACCGGAATGGCAAAACCTTTGTATCAGTAAGTAAAGTCATAACAAGTAAGTCACTGAAATATCAATGATATTAATACAGTGGAAAGAAGAGTGTATCCTTTTTTTGTATTCAAAATGTCATTCTGGAGAGTCAATCAATAAAACAATGCTGGAAAAAAATGGTCATAGAGAAGACTGTTTGCATAGAATTACTTAAGAGTATTGTTTCACTCCCACGTTATTGGCAGAATACCAACACTGGAAACTAATCAACAACTGTGGTAAATTTAAATGTAATGAAATAGATGACATGACATTCATAGTAGTTTATTTTAAAACAGATTAAATTTAAAAAGACAAAGATATAAGAGAAATTGTTCTTAATTGATGGACAAAGTAATAAAAATGCTCCCATAAGTCGCATCTCTCTCATTTATATTTATAGTATTTACAAGAAGTTAGGAACATTGAAAAAAAATCAAATACCCTAATTAAATCAAATATTAAGTTTGCACCCCTGAGGTTGGCTATATTATTTCATCAAAAATTAAAATTATCTTAACTTTGGAAAATCTGAAAGTAGAAGCATAGAACCAATAGATTCCAACTCATAATGAGCATGAAAGATTATAACAGCAATACATTTCTGTTAAGTATATTAAACAATTTTTTCTAACTATAGATTAAAAATACCAATTGTTTCTAATTATAGAATATAGATTTTATATTATCACTCACATTCCAGGTTTTCTTCAATAATTTCTTCAATTATCACATCAGGGCTCAAGCTAGTCTGAGGTAGCACAGCAATGGTTTTAGGGGATGTCACTGCCACCACTTCTTTCTGTGGCTGGTTGTTTTTCCATTCAGGTTGTATGTCACCATTCTCTGGTTGCAAAGGAGATGCTAGTGCTTCACTGCTCGGGAAAGACAAGTCAACCTGTTTCTTTTCCAGTGATGAGTATGTATCATAAGAAAGTTCTTTTTTACTATTATACTTCTTTTGAACATTATGTCCAGCTTCATTTTCTTGGGAATAACATCTGTTTAAAAATACAAAGTACGGCTATTTTGGTATTCACCTTCAAGTCATTTCCTCTCCACGTAACAGCTGGTATTGTGACACATACAAAAGGTAAAAGCTATCTAGGTGACCCAGAAGTATTTTTAATTTTTTATTGCTGCTATTGAATTTATTACAGTAAGTCAACTACCAAGTGCTGTACTCTATTCCTAGGCAATGTACTGTAGGTATGAAGTCAAAATTGATATTAATCTGCATCCAATGGGTATGGTTACTAAACAGCTACTAACCCACAGCTACTCATCCACTCTATTTTTACATCTTCACATATCCAGTTTTATGCTATCTAATCTATAATTTTACAAACATGAGTTCAGACTGATAAAGCTTGTATTTCATTTAATCCAGGTAATCTAGCTTCTTCAAAGAATACTGCTTAAAGCATTTTAGAAATAAGGAATTACAATGCCACCTGAATTTAGCAGTGACACATTAATGTCTTTTCCAACTCAGGGCATGCATTTAACAAAATTAATATATTTTGCATAAGGACATACACACCTTTTGAGAGACACAAACACATATAAATAACTCTGCACTCTGAACACTTTTCAGATCTTATTGAGATTTTTAATACTGTTAACCAACTCCAGTCTTGGGAACTTTTGACTTGTAGAATACCACTTTCTTTCATTCTCCTTCAATCTCTGCCTGTTCCATCTCAGTTTTGTTTTTTGCAGGGGTTATTCTTTTTACTTCTTTAAATGTCAGTATTTTTCCACGGTACTGTCCTTGACCTATTTCAACATTTGCTCTTACTAAAAAAACCCACGGCTTACTACTTGAAAATAGGAAAAAAAATTTAAGCCAGTCTGTCAGAGTTAAAGTGAATAGAAGATCAACAAAGACTCTCAGAATAGCTTTTTAGTCCTAAACTAATTTAACAGTAACCATATTCAAGTTATGAAATATCTAAAATAACATATTGAGTGTAAAAGTTGCTGATTATCAAAGAGAACACAAAATTCCAACTGCAAAGGCAAACGTGGGGCAGGGTTCACCCAAGCACTGTCTGGGGGAAAATGACTTGGGCTGAAGGACTGGTGTTCCAGTTCCTCTGGTAAGGTGTTCTCTCTGGTGCAGGGGAATATACAGTAGTAGGCTAGTCTCAGCCTGATGCTGTTAAGCTATGATTAATCTTATTCCCTTTATTCCAAATAAGATTGCAAAAAATGCAACTTCTCATAATCTGGCTTCTCACTTTTGTCTAGGTGTTAGAAAAAAAATGCTAATATAAATATTCTAGTCCCTGTTAGCAATTATATTTGTCCACTAAGTTATAGACCGACATTTTGACTATTATTAGTTTTGTGAAACTGGCCTATACGATTTTATCAGGTTTGGAGTGGATATGCTCTTATCTTCAGCCTCCAGAACTATGTGCTAGATTGACTGTTCCTAAGCTAATGAATGTGATAGATTTTAGGGGATTATTTCCCTGGAGACAAATCACACCTACAAGTGAGTGAACTTGTTTTATTTTCTTTTGGGGAGTTTCTGTAGCACCTGTATTCTGGCCACTTCTAAACTCAGATCAAGTTCAAGATCTCTTAGATTCTGGCACAAATACCCAAGTTCCTGCTAGATCTTTCTCCTCAGACGGCCAGTAAATCACAAGACCTCAACACAGTCACTCTATTCACCCTCTCAACTTTTCTGTTTCTTTGAAGACAGGGTCTCACTATGTATTTCAAGCTAGCCTTGAACTCACTATGGAGTGGAGGCTAGCTTTGAACTTGTAGCGCTCCCCCAGCTCAGCCTGCCAGGATTACAGGTGTGCACCACTGTCCCTGGCTTCAATTTACTTTTCTTCTTGTATTCTTGATGAACAGAACCATAATCCATCAATTTAGTCACCAAGACCAGACCCATAAACCACTGAGGATGCTTCCCTTGTCCCTCATTTCTCAAGCATTAGTAAGTTTATTAATTTTACTTAGCATTTATTACATCTATTCTTAATCTCAATCCTGTGCTATGACCAAATGCGGACTGTCATCATTTGCTGAGTCTACTGATGTAAATGCCTAATCCACTGTCACAATACTCCAAATAATTCTTTAAATGGCCACCAGCTTTCAAAATGTAATCTAATTACTTTTACTTTAATGCTTAAAACCTTTTAGAGGTTTTCTATTTTCCAGTGCCTACATGTCTGACAGAACTTGTAGTGAAAACATGCTAAGACCCTTGCTTGCTTGCTTTTGCTGTCTTCTGCTTGCCATGAACCGGTTTTCCTTTATGAAGTCCCTCTGCCAAGCCACCCTGCCTTGGAGTCTCAAGGACCGCTGGGGCTACAGGCCTGCACCACCACGTCATGCTTACTTTTCAGCTTTTGAATCATATTATTCTAAACATCAGTTTTTCCCTTAGGTAACAGGTGCTGTCAGATAATAATGGCACGTTGCTATTATTAGACTTACTTTGTTGAATCTTCAAATTCAATCTTTCCCATACTGCTTAACATACAGATAATCTCATTGCAATTTATATTCAACCTAAAATAAAACATCAGCATATAAAATATTTTAAGTTTATTACTACCTTCTCTAAACAAAAATTAGTTGCTGACATTAAAATAACTATTTTTTTTTTTTTTTTGGTACCAGGGATTGAACGCGGGACCTTGAGCTTGCAAGGTAGGCAGCGGAACCACTGAGCTAAATACCTGGCCCTAAAATAACTAACTTAAAAGAAAACATTTAAATAAACTTTCAAATGTATCACAAATCACAATTATTTTAAGTCGGCTGCTTAGCTGGAAAACATTTTTGGCCCAAAGTTTCAAATCATAACTGCTTGCTCAGTTACTAAATTTAGGGTCCAATACATTTTTTTTGGTATTGGGGATTGAACTCAGGACCTTGCACTTGTGAGGTAGGTGTGATGCCACTGAGCTAAATCCCCAGCCCCCCCAATACTTTTTTATACTTGTTATGGTCTTCTGAACCATGACTTAGCTCACCTGGGAGGGTTCCTCGGTTTTAGAAAACTAACTTGTGATAATTCACTCTCAAATGTTAACTTCAAAGCCCGGATAATCTAGAATAAAAAGAAAAGTGTTATTCATGTGTTAATTTTCTTTCGTCATAAATATTGTGGAAAGGGTAAGATTTTAGAAAGAAAATTATTTTCAGGTATTTAATGTTTTCAAAGGCTCAATTTTGGGCACTTGAAAAAATGGATACAAAGAAGTTTATAACTTTATTAACCCTAAAGGAGTTTAAATTTTTCTGAAGAAATACACTAACAGATTAAGAATACATACCAGCTAATAAATGGGATCTAGCTACAGGATCAGAGAAAATTCTGATCAGACTCATTTTGAAGCTGGGTTGCTATCTTCAAATGATTTCTCTTTTTTTTGCTTCAGCTTCCTAATTAAACTGGGGGAAGACCAAATTTTGTAATTTTTTTCATTGCCTAGTATCTCACACGTAATACACAGGAAATGATCATTGTTTTTAGAATTAGGGCTCAAGGACAGCCAGTCCAAGTAAGAGGGTGGCAAACTCTTTGGCTTTCATTTAAAAGTTAGAGATTGTGGAAGCAGATCAACCATTGGCTTTTGTTCCACACCTTGGTTCAGCCCAAATACTGGATTATCTATGGTAAGACCCCAAGGGACTCTATTTTTGCCCAATTCTATACTGTAGGCACGAGATTAGACAGAAGATCACTGAGGCAATTTTTCTGTTGACTTGTACATTCTGGAAGGGCTAAGGAGAGAAAAACATGAATGAGATCTTGAATTAGATTTTTAAGTTAAGACTTCATCCATATCTAGTTTACTACTCTTTATGTGTCCTCATTTTTTATTCAGATGTCCTAGAAATCTTGCTGTAGTCTGAATCCATGTATTCCCCCAAAGGTCTGTGTGATAAAGATTTGGCCTCCATCATGGCAGTACTGGGAGGCAGGGCCTAGTGGGAAGGGCAGGCCATGTCCTCAAAGGGGACAGTGAGGCTTCAGTCTCTTCTCTCTCTCGTTTGCTGGCAATAAGGCAAGTGGTTTTGCTCTACCATGTGCTCCCACATGATGCGTCCCCACAGCCCCACAGCAATGGAGCCAAACAATCATATGCTAATAGTTTCAAAATTGTGAGCAAAAAAACCCTTTTCTAATTATAAGTTGATCATCTCAGGTATTTATAGCAGTGATGAAAAACTAAGAAATGCAAAACTCAACTTTCACTTCCATGTCATCTTACTTGCTCTCAGACAATGTGTTATAAAGACTACTGTATTTTCCTAAGTGGTAACAAAATAATAAAATACTAAAGAAACTGAATATTCTTTGTCCTAAGAATCCTAAACTGATACCAATACATATGATCCTTGACTTATAGTGGTTCAATTTACGACATTTTGACTTTACAATAATGTGAAAGCAATATGCATTTAGGGGAAATGATACTATAAATTGGAATTTAGATCTTTTTCTTGGGATAGTGATATATAGTCTGATCCTCTCACAACGCTGGACAAGTGGCAGAAAACCTTGTGATCACAATAATAAATACTGTAACACATCAAAAAAGTAAACAATTGCTACTCTACAAGTGTTCCTTAAGTTATGATATTCAATAGGGTTAATTGTATAAATGCATTTTCAACTTACAATGCTTTACTGGGATGTAACCTCATTGTAAATTAATAAGCATCTGTATAGGTTAAGATAATCTGAAACCCCATATTGGAAAACATGTAAAATAAACTACCACAAAACCAATTCACATTGCAAACAATTAAAATTACCTGGTTAAGGTCATAAAATGTCCTCAGAGAAGGTGCTGATTTTAATTCTTTTGCTATCTTCATAGCTGCATCCAAATGATTTTTTTTCCCTTCAATGTAGCTTTTGGCCATTTTTAAATGTGATAAATAATCATCCATATTTCTTACAAGTTCTTCACATAACTTCGTTTTCCTTCATTTAAGACACCAAAGTTATTTCATAGTATTTCATGAACTTTTATGTAAAGGTGAATTTTGGGGGGCAGTGGTGCTGAGGGTTGAACCTAGGGCCTTCATACCAAGGTACCCTGCAACACCTTTTTAAAAAAAAATATTTGAGACAAGGTCTTACTAAGTTACTCACAGTATTTCTGCCTCAGCCTCCTGGGGTGCTAGGATTACAGGCATATGTCACTATTTCTTGCTTATAAAAGTGAATTTACAATGACTAAACAGTATATGAAAGTAATTTCACTAGGTGATCAATTTAAATAACATAGTTAAATGAGACATACAGCAACTGAATAGCTTCTGAAAGGACAATTTTACTAGTTGATAAACATAGTATATAACACTGTTAAATGAGAAATTCAATTGAACTGAAACGTATTATAGTTGAAGGCCATATACACATGATTAGAGAGAAAGAAAATTTTGTAAAAGGAGATAGTTATCATGTATAAATACAGCTATCACAGAATTAGAGGTGAGACTATAGACCTAGCTCATTCTACCCAATACTAAGAGAAATCCTGGCTGTATCTATCCTGTAGATTCTTGTGCCTATACAAAGACATCACTGTATTCACTTGTTACAAGAATTTACCTGCACATTTAAAAATGTCTCTCAACAGATATATATTATACAAATATGAGATTTTAAAACAGAGATCACCAAACCAGAATTTGGATAGCAATTGACCATAATATCCCAAATAACAATTTAGGAAGGGTTATATAGTTATTTCTTCATTACTTCTAGCTCATTACTCAAAACTTTTTATATACATGATAGTGGACTTACATTATGGCAATTAAAAGTATAATTCTTAATTTATTCAATCATTTCAGTCATCAAACAAAATGACTTCTCATTATTTTCCTAAAATCAAATCTGGCCCCTAGAAAATAAAGTACACCAAAACTGAAGAGAATGGATACAGGCCTTCAAGGTGAAAAAACATTCCAAAATCCTTTTGGTAACTGTATATTCAATACCTAGAAATGAAAAATGGTCATTCTGATAAATTACAGAATATTCCTAAAAACTCCTGTACGTGGAAGGACCTTATTATGATGTCAGCAAAATGGTATAGTAGGAAGCCCTCATTTAAGGAGGAAAGGATAGGTAGCTTGGCACAGTGATGCATGCTTATAATCCTAGCACTCTGGGAGGCTGAGGTAGGAGGACTGCAAGTTTGAGGCCACCCTAGGCAACTTAGTACTTAGTGACGTGGTGAAACTGTCTCAAAACAGGGTGGGGGGGCTGTGAATATAGCTCACTATGAAGGCCCTGTTTTCCAACCCAAGTACTTCATGCGAAGAAGGAAGAGGGGTGTATATGTAAAGTAGAAGAATTTTTCTATGCAACTGAAGTTAAGCTGTTAACTCAAAAAAATTGTTAAGTCTTATGACTTTAGGATGTTGTATGTTTTTTCATGAATAATCACAAAGAAACTACCTATAGGATATGCACAAAAAGAAATGACAAAGGAATTAAAATGTGTCACTACAAAAAAAATGAAGTAAACATTAAGGAAAGCAGTAATAGAAGAAACAAGGAAGAACAATAAAAAATCTATAAAACATACAGAAACCAAAAAGGCAAAAATCTGTCCTTAGCAGTAACTACTTTAAATGTAAGTGGATCACATTCATAATCATGACCCAACTATATGTTACAAGGAACTCATTTTAGATCCATGGAAATACACTGTTGAAAGTGAAAAGAAGGAAAAAGGTGTTTGATGCAAATAACCAAAAGAGTTAGGGTCCCTATACTAATATCACACATCATACACCTTAATATTATAAGCATAAATTTGGCAAACATCAGAATCTCAAAATACAAGAAACAAAATTTGATAAATTATGTTTTTATTAAAATTTTTTTTTTTGGTACCAGGGATCGAACTCAGGACCTTGTGCTTGTGAGGGGTGGAATCACTGAGCTAAATCCCCAGCCCATTATTAAAATTTTTTAAATTGAAGGACCTATGGACAAGTCTACAATAATTGAGGACTTCAATATCCACCTTTGATAATGAACAGAATAGATTCAATAGATTACTTTGGCAATGGTATAGATCAATTGGAGATACATATATATATATATATAT
>NW_004624776.1:18400564-18422356 GCF_000247695.1 Heterocephalus glaber
ATATATATTTAAATTATATATACATATTTAAATTATACACACACACACACACACACACACACACATATATATATATTTTTTTTAAACTCTATAGGCCAAAGGAGGAATCACAAAGGAAATTAGGAAACTATCTTGAGACAAATGAAACAAAAACACAAGAAAAGAAGACATTGGTCAGAGAGACATTTGTAGATAAAAACACATTTTAAAAAGGAACTTTCATATCAACCTACTTTTACAAGGAACTAGAAAAAGAATAAACCCAGAGAGAACAATGAACAATAAACAAACTAAAAAGGTGGTTCTTCAAAGAGATTAAAATTGACAAATTTTAGCTACATTGAAGAAATAAAGAATTAAAAATCACAATGTGTGTAGATTACTATCAATTTTACAGAAATAAAATGGATTATAAGAAACTATTATCAACAACCTATATGCAAATTGGATAATTCAGATGAAATTGACAAATTCCTAGAAACACACAATGTGACAAGACTGACTCACCAAGAATTAGAGTATCTGAATGGACTTATAACTAGTAAGAAGATATAATCAAACGCTTCTCAACAAAGAAAATCCTGAGCCAAATGACATCACTGGTATATTAGTTTCATGTTACTGTAATGAAATACCTGATATGAGCTACTAATGAAGTAAAGACGGCTTATTTTGGCTCACAACTCGGGTGGTTTAAATTCAGGATTGAGAGGCTCCGTGGTTTGGGCTCTGGTGAGGACAGCACATCACACTGGAAGCAAGTGGTTACATCTTGAATCAGGAAGCAGAGAGAAAGGGAGAATGGTAAGGCTCCACAGTCTCTCTGAGGGAATGCCTCCAATGATGCAAGGGCCTTTATAAGGCCATCCCGGGAAGCGAGCCTTTCTCCATGGGCCTCTGGGGTACACTGATCCCAACCACAGTACCTGGGAAAGTATGCCGAACATTTAACGATAAATTAACACCACTTTTCTCCAGACTTCCAAAATACTCAACAGGTGGGAACACTCCCTAACTCATTCTACAAGTCTTCCTAGCGCATTCATCAGAATCAAAACCACAAAGACACCACAAGATTGGGAGTATCTTGGTACAGTGGTGTATGCCTATAACCCCAGCACTCAGAGACTGAGGTAGGAGGACTGCAAGTTCAAGCCCCACCTGGGCAATTTAGCAACTTAGCGAGACCCTGTCTCAAAATTAAAAAGGTACTGGGGATTTAACCCAGTGCAGAGACCCTAGGTTTAATCCCCAGTATTAAAAAATAATATTGAGGACATAGCTCCGTGGTAGAATACAGATCTAGCACGTGTGAGATCCTGGGTTCAGTCCCCAACAGTGCAAAAGCAAAACACTATAAGAAAACCATAATCTATTATCTCTTACAGGTATCAATACAAAATCCTCAGAAAATACTAGTGAACCAAATTCAGTAGCATATTATAAGGACTATATATCATGGCCAAGTGGATTTACTCTTGTGATGCAAGGATGGTTTAGTGTACAAACTTCAATTGACATAACATACCACATTAACAAAGAATCAAAAAACCTACAAGGTTGTATCAGTGAATGCAGGAAAAGGACTTGACATAATTCAATAACCTTTCACAGTTTAAAAAATTCTCAAAAATTGAAAAGGAAACTACCTCAAATAATATATGAAAAACCCATAGTAAACACCATGCTCAATGGTTGTTATAACTTGTGTTTAGATGTTCCCCCAAAGCCTTATATGGTGGTGCTTTTCCAGAGGTGACGGAATTTAGTGTCTGTGACTGATTCCCCATGCAATGGAAGGCCCGAGGGAACTACGATTAAGAGTAGCACTACCTGTCCTAAGTAGAAGTCAGAAAGATGCTATTAAGGTCCTTTGTTGCTCTTGCTACCATCTGTCCACCATGAACTATTTCTTTGCCAAGCCACCCAGCCATGGAGCCAGCCAATTATGGAATGAAACTTCTACAAACTGAGTTCAAGACCAGCCTAAATCACATAGCGAGATCCTGTCTTAAAAAAAAAAAAAACCAAACCAAAAAATGCAAAAAAATTTAAAACCCTAAAATATTAGAAAGTGACATCATTAAGGTGGCTGAGTAGTAAATCTTGGACTTCATTCCCCCTCACTAGTTTTAACACTAGTTTCCACAGAAAGGTACTGCTGGTAAAACTCACAAAACATGGGAATAAAACGGAGTCAATTATGTGTTCCAAGGGAACGAATAAAGATCTTCATTGATAGGTTAATAGTCTTACTTGGACTACACTGTCCCTAGCGAAAGGTGACACACAGTGACACAGAGAAAAATCCTCAGGGTCCATGGTTTTCCCAAGGGGGAAAAAAAGAACAGAGGTAGCAAACACTCAGCTTCTCTAGCATTCTGAGGAGCTTTCCAGGAAATCCACTTTGTTTCTTAATTCACTGGCAATCTAGGAAAAAACTAAACAAACTAGGTAACTCAAGGCCAGATATATAGAAACAAAGCAAGGAGGCAAGGAAGTGGAGCCCACAGAAGCAAACACCCCATTTTAAGCCTAACTGCTAACAGTGGTGCCTGACTAGTTAATAACAAAACTTCTGGAATAACTGAACTGTTGCTTCCAGAATAGGTTGGAACTGCTTCTTGGCTTGAATCCCCAGCCAGGCAGCCTTCCATCTCAGTATCAGTCTGTAACCCAGGGCTCCCCCCACCAAAGAGGGAGAAGATCTGCACAACAAATTCCAAAAGCTAGCAGAACACTCTTGGGAATTTAAGTAGTGTGCCCAGTAGCCACAAACACCACCTCCAGACTCTGCTCAAGTGGAATAAGATTAAACCTGAAAACAACAATAGTAAATACAGATAAGAAGTTAAATGAAGTCTGGAAAACAGTACATGAACAAAATTAGAAGTCTGACAAAGAAATAGAAACAAGTTTTTAAAACTAAATAAAATGCTCACAAAGTATACAATAGCTGAACTTAAAAATGCAATAGAAAATTTCAACAGTTTTGGTCAAACTCAAGAATCAATGATCAAATGATCATTCACTGAGATGATGCAGGATTCATTCCTCGCATGAAAGGATGGTTACAGAAATAAATCAATAAACATCACATTAACAGAAGAAAGCACCAAAATCACATGATCATTTCAGTAGACGCAGAAAATGTATCTGATAAACATCTCTTCATGGTAAAAACTCTCCAACAACTCAGGTATTTTGTTAAGTTTTCCATTACTATAACAATTACCTAAGGTAATCAACTTAAGGGGGCCAGGAATTTAGCTCAGTGGTTCTGCCGCCTGCCCCACAAGGGCAAGGACCTGAGTTGGATCCCCGGCACCAAAAAAAAGGTAATCAAGTTAAGAAGAGGAAAGGTTTATACTGGTTTTATGATTTTAAAAGATTCAGTTCATGGTTAGTTGGTCCCATTGCTTTTGAGCTGGTGCCAAGGTAGTAAATCATGGCAGGAGTGTACAGCAGAGGAAGCTTCTTACCTGATTGTGGTCAAGAAGCAAACAGAATGTAATATGAGGGGCCAACAGTTCCTTTAGGGGGATGCCCCAGTGTCATAAGCTCCTTCCACTAGGCCCAAGCTTCTGAAAGTTCTACCACATCCTAATAATGCTGGACTGGGAACCAAGCCTTCAATATATGGGATTTGGGAGAACATTTAAGATCCAAACTATAGCGGGTATAGAACATAAAAAAGTCCACCTATGATAAGCCCAGAGCTAGTGTCATGCTGAATGGTGAAAATGAAAAAGTTTTTCCTCTAAGATCTGAGCAAGAGAAGAATGTCCACTTTTACTCAACACAGTATTAGAAGTCATAGATTGAGCAATTGGGCAAAAAAAAAGAAAGGACCCCCAAATTAAAAAGTAGGAAGTCAAACTGTCCTTGTTTGCAGATGACCAGATCTTAATGATTAGAAAACTTAAAAATTTCACTAAAAATTGTTGAAAATAGCAAATTCAATAAAGCTTAAGGAAGAGTCAATAGCATTTCTATATGCTAATAGCCAGTTATCTGAAAAAGAGAACAATCCCATTTATCATAACTACAAAAATCTTAGTAATAAATTTAACCAAAGAAGTCAAAGTTCTGCATGATTAAGATTACAAAGCAGTGATGAAAGAAACTGAAGAGGATACAAATAAATGGAAAGCTATCCAATATTCACAAATAGAATCAATACTGTGAAAACGTATCATCCAAAGTAATCTATAGATTCAGTACAATCTCCATTAAAATACTAATGTCATTCTTCCAGAATGTAAAAAAAAAAAAAAATCATAAAATTTGTACAGAACCACAAGGAACCACAAGTAGTCAAAGCAATCCTGGGCAAAAAAACAAAGCTGGAGGCAATTTACTATTATACTTTAGTAATCAAAAACAATATATATATATATATATATTTTTTTTTTTAAAAAAACAAACAAACATGTAGACCAATATAACAGAATACAGGCCAGAAATACACTCATGAATTTACAACTAAGTGACTTCTGACAAAGGAGCCAAGAACAATGAGGAAAGGACAATCTTGTCAATAAATGAAACTAGGAAAACTGAGTGAAGAATGAAGGATGAAAATAGACTCCTATGTTACTTACTTTTCTCTCATTGCTGAGACAAAACATCCGACACCCAAAGTTAAAGGGGCAAAAGTTTATCTGGCTTACAGTTCATAGAGGTTTTAGTCCATAATCAGTTGGCTCCAAGGCAGGGATGGCAAACAGGCATCTCAGAGGAGAAACATGGCATGAACAAAGAAGCAAAAGCAACAAGGGCCTTAAAGCCTGTCTTTGTGCCCTTTTATTCAGACTACTCAAAGCAGGTAGCACTCACACCCTTAATCCTAGTGCCCTCGAGCCTAGCCCTGCCACCAATCAATCACACTGTAGATTCTGCCACCTTCAAAAAAGCATGAGGCTTTGGGGGGACATCAACAACTCCTATCTCTGTTTAAATATATCAACTCAAAATGGATTAAAGATCTGAATGGAGCAGGTATGGTGTTGGAAACCTAAAAACCCAGTAGTCTGGGAGGGTGAGACAAGCTGGTCACAAATTTGAGCCTAGCTTCATCAACTGAGCAAGACCTGTCTCAATATATAAAAAGGGCTGGGAATGTGGCTTACTATGAATGCCCTGAGTTCAATCACCAGTAATGCAAAAAAGACCTGAATGGATTAGATGTAAAACCTGAAATTATGAAACTACTACTAGAAAACACAAAGGAAACACTAAAGGACAGTGCCTTGGGCAATGACATTTTTGGATGTGACCCTAAATACATAAGGAAAAACAAAAATTGACAAATGGGACTATATCAAACTAAAAAGCTTCTATATAGCAAAGGAAACAAATCAACAGAGCAAAGAGACAATCTACAGAATGGGAGAAAATATTTGTAAACATGCATCTGACAAGGGTTGATATCCAGAATATATAAGGAAGGTTAACAACTCAAAAGTAAGAAAACCTAATTTAAAACTGGACTGAAGATCTGAGCAGACATTTCTCAAAAAACGACATAAAAATGGGCAACAAATGTATGAAAAACGGCTCAATGTCACTAATCATTAAGGAAGTGCAAAGCAAAACCACACTGAGATACAGTATCACCTTACCCAGAGAATAGCTATTATCAAAAGACAAAATAAAACAACCAACCCCCCCCCCAAACAAAAGCCAAAACCCCACGCATAAACAAGTGCTGGCAAGGATGAGGAGAAAAAGAAACTCTTACTCACTATTAGTGGGAATTAAATTAGCTCAACCATTATGAAAAATAGTAAAGAAAGATAAACTTGAGTCCTCTGTATGAAAATGGATGCACCTTGAGACCATTATTTAAAGTTAAATAAATAAGATGCATAAGCTTAAATACCACGTAAGTTTCTCTTATGTGGGAAGCCCAAAATATAAAAACCAAAATAAAAGATAGCAGGAGGTAGAGAGAGAGAGATCTTTCTCAAATGGGAAGATCAACAAATGGAGAGAGGGAAGGAAAAAGGGGCTGAAAAAAGGAAGATGTGTTATGTACATGTGCCAACTTCCTATAAGAAATGTAAACATTACGTACTGCAAACAAGTACCAAGAAACAAAAAATAATTTAAAAATAGCATAGAGGTTTCCCCAAAAAAGAACGACCTTATGATGTAGCAATCCCACTGCTCGGTATATACCCAAAAGAAATGAAATCAACATGTCAAAAAGACATCTAGACTACCGTGTTTATTGCAGCACTATTCACAATAGCTAGGATAAGGGATAAACCTAAATGCCCATCAACACATGAATGGAGCCAGGTGGTGGTGCACACCTATAATCCTAGCACTTGGGAAGCTAAAGCGGGAGGATCTTAAATTCAAGCCAGCCAAGGGTTACATAGCAATTTTAATGCCAATCTAATACATAGGGAGACTCTGTCTCAAACAAACAAACAAAAAGCGATAAATGTGTAAAGAAAATGAGGTACATAGGCAGTATGATTGAAAAATATGGTGAGTGGTTAAAATTTAAAAAACTTATTAAAGACACATTGCCCTTTTTTTTCTGGTACCGACCGGGGATCAAACTTGGGACCTTGCACTTGCAAGGCAGGCGCCGGAACCACTGAGCTAAATCCCAAGCCCAACACGTTGCCCTTAACTCCCCTCAAAATATTTCCTCATGCTTTGAACACACATCATCATTTTTGCCACTTCCTGAAGTTGTTCTTAAGTCCTCTTTTGTGAGTATTTTTAGTTGTGCCGCTACGGCTATCCTGATACCTTGAATCAATTTAATATACATACCTTTCATGGTCATTTTAACTTTGGAGGAGATCCAGAAATTCCGTGGTGCAAGATCCAGTGAATAAGGTGAATGAGGACACACCATAATATTTTTATGAGCCAGCCTTTCTTTGAATGGCACTCAGCAGCAGCCTTCACTGTACTTTTGATCACACTGTATTTTGTCTCTTTTCTTTTTTTTTTTTTTTTTGGTACTGTGGATCGAACTCGGGTCCTTGTGCTTGCTCAGCAGGCAGCAAAACCAGTGAGCTAAATCCCTGGCCCCATCACACTGTATTTTAAAGACACTCACAAGAGGACTTCCAGAACTGCTTCAGAAAGTGGCAAGGATGATGGAATAAGTGTGTTGAAAGTGAGGGGGAGTATTTTGAGGGGAATTAATGTAATTAATTCCTTTTACTATAATGGAATATTTAAAAAATTTTAAACATTCACCATATATCTTGATCAACATGTACACATAGTGGAGTACTATTTAGCCACAAAAGTATAAAATCCTGTCATTTGTGAAAACACAGATGAACCTGGAGGACACTGTGTTAAGGAAAACAAATCAACCACAGAAAGACTAGTACCACATAATCTCACTCATAAGTACAATCTAAAAATATTGATTTTATAGCAGTTGAAAGAATAGTGTTTCACAGTGATGGGAAAACAGGAGACGGTGGGGGGAGTTCATCAACAGTACAAAGTTACTAAAAACAAAACAAACAAAAAACAGTACAAAGTTACTAATAGGAAAGATAAACTCTAGTGTTCTATGCACAGTAGGGTGAATATAAGTAACAGCAATACATTACTAATCTCAAAATAGCTAGAAGACTAAATATATTTACCCAAAAGAAATGAAAAAATTTAACATGCTAATTATCATGAGTTGATTACTGCTTATGAACCAAAGCATCACATTATACTTCATAAATATGTATAAATAAATATGTGTCAAAAATAAAAACAAAAAGAACAAAATACTTAAGAATGCAGGTAACCAAGAAGGTGAAAGATTTGTATATCAAAAACTATATAAAATGGCTTAAATGAATTAAAGATATAAATAAGCATTTCATATTTACAAACTTGAAGACAATATTGTTAAGATGTTAATACTATCAAAGTGATCTACAAATAAATGCAACTCAGATTAAAATCCCAGTAACATTTCTTGCAGAAATAGAAAAACTTACCCTAAAAATTGTGTGGAATCTTAAAAGAGACTCCAAATATCCAAAACAATCTCAAAAAACAAGATCAAAGTTGGAAGACTCACACATTTTAATTTCAAAACTTACTACAAACCTATAGTAATCAAAATAATGCAGTACTGGGATAAAGATATAGAGATTAATGAACTAAAACAGAAAGCCTAGGATCTGAACTTTCATATATATAGTGAACTGATTTTTAATAAGGATGCCAAGACTATTCAACGGGGAAAAGCCAGTCTTTTCAAAAAATGATGCTGTAAAAACAAGATATTCAATTCAAAAGAAAGCAGTTGGACACTTACACTATATATAAAAATTAAACTCAAAATGGATTAAAAATCTCAATGTAAGAATTACAACTATAATATTCTTAGAAGAAAACAGAGGAAAAGTTATCATGATATTGGATTTGGCAATGATTTCTTGGATATGAACCAAAAGCACAAGCAACAAAAGAAATAACAGATAAACTAGACCTTAGAAAATTAAAAAAACTTTTCAGTATTGGGGATTGAACCCAGGGCCTTGGCTCTGAGCTAGATCCCCATTTTTTATTTTGAGATAGGGTCTATGTTGCTAAAATTCCCAGGTTGGGCTTCAATTTGTGATTCTCCTGCCTTAGCCTCTCAGAGTTCTGGGATTGCAGGCCTGTACCACCAGACCTAGCTAAAATTAAAAACTTTTATGAATCAGAGGACACTATCAAAAAAGTGAAAAGGCAACTCAAAGGATAGTTGTTTATATATTCTGGATATTAAAGTCCAACACCCCAACAGAATAATTCAATTCAAAATGGATGATGCACTTAGATTTTTTTCAAAGATGATATATAAATAGCCAATAAATAAGCCCACATAAAGATGATCAATATCACTAGCATCAGGAAAATGCAGGAAAGAAACCACGAGAAACTATTTTATGTCCTTAAGGATGGCTACTATTAAAAAACAAGAAAACAAGAAAACAACAACAACAACAAAATAACCTAACAAAAAATATCAAGTTGATGAGAATGTAGAGAAAATAAAACTCTTATATAGTGCTGGTGGCAAAGTAAAATGATACGTTCAGCCCCTATGGAAAAAAGTTTGGCTGTTCCTCAAAAGGTTATATATATAATTACCATATGCCACTAAACTATACATTTATAAATGGTTAACAACAAAGTAATTATCTTTCAAAGAAAAATAGTTAAAAAGAAAATATATTATGCATATTTTCCCACTAAAGCTGCAAAATAACACTACCCAAAACTCCTGTACCTAACCTCTCACTTGAATGTTAAAGCTTAAGAGAAAATAGGAGACAGCACTAATGTGGAGAATAAATAATATCAACTATGAGCTGGAGATGTAGCTCAGTAGTATTGCACTTGCCTAGCATGCATGAAACCCTGGGTTGATCCTCAGTGCTACAAACAAACAACACAGAAGATCAGGTCTATGTGCAGGTATCACACAGAAACATTTTTTTAAAAAGTACTTACCTAAAAGTCAAATGAACAAATGATGGTACTAAGTATATTAGGCTGAACATATCACAAATTTTATGCACCTGTTAATTGAAACTTTTAATGGAAGGAATGTCTATTTTACCTATATAATCTGATTAAAAATAATACATATCAAAGAGCTTTAAAAAAGTGTCAATATTATTCACTTAGTCATGCTTATTAGCCTTTTCTACTCTGATGCAAATAAGTACATGAGAAAATGACAGAACTATATCAGAAAAATGTTATGAAAGTTCTGTTTGTATTTTCCTAAGTATGCTGAATTCCATAGCAAAAGTTAGGTTTTGAAAGTTTTTTTCTGAGCTAACTGCCTTAGGTAGGAAGGTAGTTAACATAAACAAAATTTTAAAAGGCTGGAGATGTAGCTCAGTACAGAAGCTCTGGTGGGTTCAATCCCCAGTACCAGGAAAAAAAAAGTTACCTTTGGAACCCGACAGTAAGCAGCCATTTGAAAAAAAAAAAAAGGCAAAAAATTTTCAGTCAGGTGCGGTGTGGTACATGCATGTAATCCCAGCATTCTGGAGGACTGAGGCAAGCGTACTGCAAGTGTAAGCCCAACCTGTATAACCTCAGTGACTCAGTGATATCCTACCCGAAAAAAAAAAAAATTTAAAAAGCTGGAGCTGTAGCTCAGTGCAAAGGCTCTGGGTTCTATTCCTAGTACAAGGAAAAAAAAAAGTTTTTCAATTTGAAGTTCTAAAAATCAGTCTGTAGAGACTACTCCTACCTTTCAAACCTATTTAAAAGTTATTAATCTAAAGAAATAAAAGGACAAGTTAATGTTAAAAACTTCAGTTTTAATTGAATCATTATTTTTACATTACCTGGAGTCAAGAGAAGCAAAAATTTTATCAAACTGTTTCTCCATAACCTCTATAAGACTGTCTGTCTCCTCTTTTGTTTGATTCTGTGTGCGTTCAAGCATCTGACAAAAACAATTCAAGGATTGGTATTTTTACTTCAGAGAAGTTGTACTGTCAATATAATTTCAAAAGTAAAAGGTATTTTCTAGACTTTTCAAAATATCAACACAAGAAGTAGATGGTAACACACAGGTGAAGTTACAAAGCTCAACTTTAAATTCTGGTACTCATCAGCAAGACATTTTCCCCCCTATTTTGTACTGATAATTTGGCAAAAAGACAAAAAAAAACAAAAAACAAAAAAACCCACTGATAACCTTTGTAAGCTTTTTTAAAAAGTTTGTTTTTGGAGATGGGGTCTTGCCGTATTGTGCAGGCTTGTCTCAAATTAAGGGTTTTCCTGCCTCAGTCTCCCAAGCAGCTGGAATTATAGGTCGGTTCCACCACACCCAGGTCCTAACCTTTTTCTTATCCCTTTTTAGTCAAATCGGACACAAATTATCTGGGATAGTTGAATTTCTCTATGGCAGGGGACCAAGAAACGGAGGGAAGGGTAAGGAGGAGTGGGGAAAGGGGTAAAAAGAATGAACATGCGTCACATACATGTACCAGTTCTCACTGCACTTTTACAGTTTTAAAACCCGTGGCTTAGAATCCATGATCCCTCTTTTCCACGTTCCCATTCCAAAAGGACCTGCAACTGTCTCAACATTGTTTTACAAGGAAGTAACTTCTTGTCTGGATCCACAGGCTCACTGTTGCAAAGGAATTTTGCTACAAGATGAAGTACACCCTGAGTTTCATCTGTATCTGACTTAGAAGATATTCAGGTGAGACTTTGGACTTAGAATTGATGCAGGAATGGGGTTTTAAGACTTTAGGGATGTTGAGATATGGTCGATGTATTTTGCATGGAAAAAAATAAGACTATGGAGATACTCTGCGTGGGGTTAAACTGTGCCCTTCTCAAATTCAGATGTTGAAGACTATCTCCAGTTAGTTTATCACAGATTTTGTTTTCTCACTATATGTGATAATTATCTTGTAACTGATTCCCATCACAGGTAACATTCTTTGTTCTGTTTTCTCAATGTTTTTCTCCTCTCATAGTTCTGGATCTATTACTTTTATCAAATGTTCACTCCTTTTGAGAAAGTTGACTTGCTACAGTGACTTCTAGCCAATCAAAAATATACTTCTATGCAGAAAAGCACAATCAGTTATAACTTTTGCACTCCTTAACTGTAATTTGCTATTGCTTGGTGCTTAAGAGCTTGTTCCTTGTCACCAAAACAGTCTATCTTTTTCTAGGTAGAGCAGGGAGAAAAAAGAATAAAGACTCTCAATTGGAAGACAACCAAACAGTGGACAAATATTGGAAAGATGTCATGTAATACTTCTGAGACAAAATTCTGCTCACAGGAAGTGTAAGTCATGGTTTCTTAATACAGATTGAATTTCACTAGGTTTCTAACGCAGCAATGCTACAGGCCCAATCCTAGCAGGCTATGTGAGGAGTTTTCTATTCTTTAAAGAGGACATGCTTAACTTCTTTTTAGAATTTATCCATTAATTTTTAGAACTTAATCATTCAAATGCTTACTTTTACAGCAATACTTAATTGTTCAAAATTATAGCCTGCAATCTTCAATGCTTCATCAATTTCTTCTGTAGTTTTAGTCTCCTGGGAGGGGAGCCACATACAAATACAAAGTATAAAAACAAATGTTTGGATACATATCATAGTTGTGAAAACTTCAATCTACCATTTTGGTTACATAAGAAACACAGACACACAGTAGAAATCTAAAAACAAGCAGTAGTGGTGGTAATTCTAATTGTTTACCCTTCTTTAAACTTTGATTACAGCATTCTAGATTTCCATAGAGATGTATTTTTTTAAAAATTACACCCTGTAACTGTCTTGGACAATTTGTCATGGCAATAAATGTACATGTACAAAACTTCAATTAGCTTTTAAGAAAAGTATTATTTAAAAATATTATTTTGGCTATATGGAGATATAAACCTGAAGTAAAAGATGGCAAGATTACATTGCTTATTCCTTTCCCCCTGCTCATTAGTGGTTTTAATAAAAATACTTTATAATTCATTACTGGAGTATTTTGCAATTTGCTTTATTTCTTATCTTACATTAGAACAATACAGTATGTAAAAGCTGGGGATGTGATTCTGTGATACAGCCTTGCCTGACATGTGCAAGGTCCTGGTTGGATTGTTAGCACAGCACAACAAACAAACAAACACCCCAGACATAAAGTTATTGGAAGTAGCATTAGGTAAAATTCGAAATTCAACAACAGTATCATCATCAACAACAACAAAACCAGGCCTTTTGGTTGCCATCAAAATAACTGGAAAACCCAACTTCAAAGGAAGAAGCTAGATACAGGTAAATATCGAGAACTTTGAAATTCAGGAAGAAAAAGAACTGTTCAAGAAAAGAGAGCTGTTTAAGTGTAGTTTAGAATCATTCAAGCAAAAGAGAGTCAAACAAAGAAAGTGGATTTCTATATCTTTAAGCTTCCAAGCAAAAAACCCCTATAATTATAGGAAACTTGAGAGATGAAAATTAAGCTACTAGAGACAAAGCAAAATGCCTGATTTCATTGTACATCATGACCGATATTTTTCATACCAATGTTACACCTGATGAGCTCAACACAGTCCTGTGAATGGAAGTTGAATGTTCCACATGAACAGTTAGCTGATCATGATCAGCCATCTTTTCAAAGTCTGGAGAGCAGTTCATCCTGAAAAATGCCAAGTACATTATTCTAAATATTAGCATAAATATACAGTTTTAACCTTCTATTACGATTTTTATTTCGTATCAAAAAATAATTCATATGATGCTTTATAAGAACATGAATACTGGGTTCTAGATCATAGGGAGAGGGACACAATGGGGAAATGTGCGGTCATATAAACTTAATTTTAATCAACTTCAGTACTTCCTTTTTGTAGTACTGGGTATTGAAGCCAGGGTCTTTGCCCTGAACTGCATCCCCACCCCTTTTTAAAATTTTGAAATAGGGTCTAAGTTGCCCAGGCTGGGCCAGAATTTACAATTCTCCTGTCTAGGCCTCACAGAGTGTTGGGACTATTGGCATATACCACCATGCCTGGCTAAGAATCCAACTTAATAAATTCTTAAAAGTAATAGATTAATGTATATATTGTTTAATTTCTTAGTTACCTCTTATTACCTGATTTTTTTTGGTAGGGATGTTGATAATGATTGAATTTATCAAATTAATGTCTTAATTTCATCAATTAAAATAAGTACTTTTACACAAATTAAAAATACTTATACACAGAAATGCTAGCTATTAAAAACTGTACTGATATGCTTGGATAATTTAAAAAAAGATAATGAATTTAACTAAGTTAATTATAAAGACCCCTTGCATTCTTTTGTCTAAAGAGTCAGAATTTTTACTGATTTTTCTCCTTATATCTTATCTTTATATTGGCCAGCACACAGTAAGCACTTAGTATTTGCTAAGTTAATCTTAAGCTTATAGTTCATGGAATAAACTGTGATACTTAAATATGTTATCTGATAGAAACAATAAGACCAAATTAATTTTCCAGTATTTTGTTACTTTGAAGGGCGACTTAGCCACGTTTTGAAAACTTATGTGAATATGTAAGTCCTAAGGAGTTCATTATTCAATTCCTGTTTCAAAATATTAAAGATAAACCAATAATATATGGAGTCAAGGCACATTACAATTTAAAAACATACAAGTATATTAAACTGAACTGTACCTGAATTATGGAGCAGGGGTTCTAACTTAAGTATACATGGAGAATTTAATTTATAAAATGGCAATTTGGAATGAATTTGGGAACTCTCTGGTTAGGATGAATTTTTCCACCTCTGAAAGTGACATTCACTTTGCAACCCTAGTAGATACTATACATATCTAGATAAGAATATGATCTTATTTGACTTGCACTAAGTCAGAAAATTTCATACAGAATTAAAGAGCTCAGTTTATTTGGGGGGAAAGAAAAAGATCTAGCAATACTGGGTTTTCTTAACATGTAGCAATAATTGGCTAGCAAGAAACAGAGGTTGGCTCCTTTGGTAGGAGTAAGCCCTTTTGATTTGCCACAGTTCTTAGAATTCACTATTTAAACTCAGTCTACCTCACCCAGTAACTTATTGGCTTGACTCAGAACTGTTCAAATGTGGGAACCCCAAATTTGACTAAAATGGCTACTTTGTGGGAATAAGACCTATGGCTACTACTTACAATGAGACAGAAGAAAGTCTAAAGATTTATTTTAATCACTCTACACAGAGCTCGTGGAGGAAATGATTAATGAACTACATTTAAAGGAGTTGGGAAATGTACTGGCATTCAATATGCCTCAGTTCTCAATCTGGTTTTGTCAATAATCAGTTGTGAGATGTCAGCTAAGTGGCTTTCTACCCAAAGAAGTAACTATAATCATTTTTATTCTTTCCTAAGTACTCAAGTCTGAAAAGAGAAGTTGCAGTAGTTATATGAAAAGCCGAGAAACCCAATTTAAGCAATTTTGGATTTTAACTGGATGTATAAGAAATGAAAAAAATTACAGAGCAAAGAAGAGTATGGAAGTGCTAAGGAGGTAGACAAAAAAGACTAAGAGAAGTAGGGAAGTAGCAAAGGAAGATAGGGTATGGATATAGGAGATATTGTGGAAATGAGAATCTGTAGGAGATGAAATGAATTGAAATTGAGGAACTGGGATGGTTTACTTGGTATCATTTACAGAATAAGAGCTGAGTATGGTGGTGCAAACCTGGAATACCAGCACTCTGGGAAGCTGAGACAGGAGGATCACAAGTTCCTGCCCAGCCTGGGCAACTTAGCAACTCAGCAAGACCCTGCCTCAGGAAAAAAAAAAAAGTTGGGGATGTAGCTCAGTGGGAAGGCCCTCGATTCAATCCTGAGTACAGGGTGAGGAGAGCTGGAGGGGTGAATCCTATATTTATTTCCAGCACAGTCTATTCCAATGTTAAGTATGTTTTAAAAAGTTATATAAGAACAATTACCATCCCACCTAAGGTCCCAGAAAAGTTGGTAAGAAGATTCTTTACCACTTAAAAAGTTACAAGGTCAAACTTTATCATTTTTTCCACAAAACTGAATCTACAGACAATCCTAAATGTAAACTTGGCTAGGACTGAGATATGACCTCAGAAAAACTATAGCTAATATTGACATACGATGGTTTTCATCTAACAAATGTTTATTACATGTCTGTGTCCTGCACAAGAGAGAAACAAAATGGGTCTATGCCCTAAAAGAGGCTCACAGACTAGCAGAGAAAACAAAAATAAATAATTAAGTGCAATAAAAAACACAATAAGCTAGGCATGGTGGCACAAGTCCATAATTCCAGCACTGGGTGATGCTGAGGCAGGAGGACAGCAAGTTTGAGACCAGCTTAGGCAATTCACTGAGACTTTGTCTGAAAGGATGTAACTCAGTGCAAAAGGCCTGGGATCAATTCCAGTTATCACCCCCCCCAGTAGTATAGTGGTTATCTCTAGCTCAGGTATGTTTAAAAAGATCCCTGTATTATGAATTCAAAGAGTACTTATTAACATATACATATATCAACTCTTACGGAAGAATAAAAGAATCTCAAAGTTTAGCTTTCTGAAAGGCTGAGGCAGGAGGATTATAAATTTAACTCCTGCCTAGGCAACTTAGTGACTTAAGGAGACCCTATAAAAAATAAAAAAAGGACTGGAGAGGTAATTTTCAAAAGACCTGAGTTTAATTCCCCAGTAGCACCAAAAAAATCAAATCAAATCTACATTTCTAAAGTAAATACGTGCAACAATACTTTAGAGAATCCCTAAATTACTATTTTCTTTTCACAAATCACTTTTCAAACCACTTCTTCCCAAAGTCTTCCATTATATCATAAGAGTGCACTCTTAAGATCAACAAAACAGCAAGTTATTTTTCCTCTTATCTAGCAGCAATAGCTTAAGCTAGGATTGTACTCTCAGCCACGTTCTAATTCTTGCATTCTTAATTTCTGGCAGGACAGCTGACCTTGCCAATCCACTGACAGATAAGGCAAATTATGAACTTAAAGAGCACTCTAAGACAATAGGTTAGAAACATGGATTAAGAATGTGTTATCAATAATTCTAAAATTATTTCAAAAATACATACGTTTGAGGTTGAAATTTTTCCATAAAATTATCTTCCTTAGTATATTCGTCTATTGGGCAGTATCCTTGTTTCATATTTACAGCTGTAGCAATCTTAGGGCAAAATTAAAAAAAAATTTTTAAAAAGGCACAGTCATTCAACACACTCCACTATCCAGAATCCAAACAATGATGTAAGTATTTGAGTAGGAAGATCTGCCATATCTAAGAAAATTTAGAAGCCATGGAGTGGAGTACTTAATAGGGAAATATAGCCAGGCATGGTGGTGCATGCCTCTGTCATTCCAGTACTCTGGGAGACAATTTAGTAAGACCCTGTCTCAAAAAATAAAAAAGGACTAGGGATATAGCTTAGCTGAAGGCCCTAGATTCAATCCCCAGTACTGCCGAAATAAAACAAAACAAAAACAAACAAAAAACTGAAACATTTCTGAATACCTAACTGTAATAAAATAGTGAGATGAGACCCTCATAGCTTATTATTTAAATTTTATTTATGGTATTTTTGCTTGTTTTTGTCTCTTGGAAATTAAAAAACATGGTCAAACTAAGTGTTTCTTTTATGGTTTCTGACTTCCATATGCTTAAAAGGCTTCCCTATCCAAGATCATAGAATTATTTGTAATTTCTTCCAGTTTACATTTGTAATGGTTAAACAGTAACATTTCTTTTCCTTTTTTTTTTTTTTTGTGGTACTGGGGATCGAACTCCAGACCTTGAGCTTGCAAGGCAGGCACGGTACCACTGGGCTAAATCCCTGACCCTTAGTAACATTTCTAATCACATGAGATTTTAATAATATTTATTAATTATCCATTGATTGGATGATTTATCCTTTCCTCCTAGCAGTAGACTTTTCACTAGACTAGATTTTCCCATTCTCTCTATACCTTATTCCAAATAAATACTGGGTAATAAAAAAACCCCTAAATTTTAAAAGCAGAGGTAGCAATTCAGGAAGTTCAAAGGACTCTTTTCAGTAGGGACCGAACCAGCGCATGTGAAAAATATGAATACAGTCATTTATCCATCACTTGGGTTTGAAGTGAAGGGAATGGAACAAGTCACCTCCCAAAGTGAGAGCTAGAACAAGACTAGTCAAAATGACACAAAGCAGATTTATCACAACTCTAAAATCAAAACCATTGTTTGCAAATACATTGTAAACGCTCCTAGAGATGTTATGCAAAATTCTAAAATTATTGCAAGTTTATTGACTTAAGACTGCTAAATATGAAATTATGGCCTAATGACTCTTACCTATCTTTTGTTTCTTCAACATTAGAACAGAACAGACATAGCAGAGATGGTCCCACCTGTCTGCTCTTGCCCTTTCCTGGTGCTTATTCAACCCCAACCACACCACTAAACCGGCCAGGATCTTTCACCACATTGAGAGGTAGAAGGTGAGGGCTCCCTTTGTCTTAATGATGTAGCCTGCCAGATCTGAACATATCAAACAAGGAAGAGGGGACAGGAATTTCCCACAATAAAGGGCACAATCTGTAAATTACATAGTCCTAAAAGACTGCTTCTAACATGTAAATGTTTCTGCTGTATTTAAACTTTCACAAATTACAATATTATCTTCTATGCAAACCATCCACACCTAAATAATGAAGGATTATTTTAATGGCCTGGAATCTTGAAGAGAACTTTCGTATAATTCAGACTTCATTCTCACAATCCTATGGGATATGCAAAACAGGTTACTATTCCCATCTCCCAAGTGAGAAAGCTCAGATGAGGCTAACAAAACAAGAATTGCCTTCTAGGTCTTGTGTCCCCGTTTGTCTGGAAAACTGCCACAAAAAACACTGGATATAAATCCAATCTATGGCCTTTCTAGTGGCATGTTAAAAATTTACAGATTTAACTGCCCATAATCCCTGAACTTTGGGAGACTGAGGTGGATGGATCACATGTTCTATCCCAGAATGGACATTTAGAAAATAAGAGCCTGACTCAAAACAAGACATAAAAAATGGGCTGGGGATGTTAACTCCATGCAAGAGTCTTGGGTTCAATTCCTTATACAAAAAATAAAAGAATTTACAGATTAAGCCACTATTTTCCAGAACATGCATAAACTACATTTATATTTGTAGTAAAAGATATCTAGCAATTTTTTTGAGACAGGGTCTCGCTTTATAGTGCAGGCTGGCCTTGAACTCAATTATGTAGCCCAGGCTGGTCTCAAACTCCCAGCAATCCTCCTACCTAGGATTACAAGCATGCACCACTAGCCCAGTTGTCCTGTATTTAGTACAGTACTTCTGAAACAAATGTTAGGCAGTTGTTTTGCTTCCCTGCCTTTTCATAGTATGGTATCTCTACAAATGTAAATTTGATGACACACAGACTGAGGGGCAGGGAGAGGTCAGAATGTGCATGCATGGTATTGGTGTGAAAAAGGAAGAGGCTGGAAGGGTAGGGACTCGAAAGGAATATACTCCACTGAAATAAAGAGGTCATTTTCCACAGAGGTCTCCAAAGAGTCAAAACATGTCAGCAATGCATATGACTTTAGTCTTTTACTTTTCTTGATCACTGTGAACAACTACAAAATGGATGTGAAAAATGTTTATAATTCTTTAGGCTTCTTTGCTTAAAGACTCATCAGAAAGAGATAAATTTTTAGTTTTTAACTAGTTTCTGTAACATTTTTACTTTTAACTTTAGGCTGTAATCTTAATCTATTCGGTATGAAAAATTAAGCTGGGAGTGGTGCCCCACGCCTCGTAATCCATGCACTTGAAAGGCTGAGGCAGGAGGACAGCCCCGAGTCCAAGGCCAGCCTGAGCTACATGGTGAAACCCCCTCAAAAGAAAAAAAAAAAGAAGGAAAAATTAGAAAACTTACCTCACAACCAGGGCACACAATTCTGCTTTCTTCAGTTAACAAGCACAGTTCACAAAAAACATGTCCACATGGAATTCCCTGGTGACCTATTGATAAAATTTTGTTGTGAATTAAATTTTCCAGTTAATATTAAAAGTACAGTAGTGATCAAAGGAAAAATTCAAAGGAATCTATCGTAAAGGAAAAAAAACCCTAGTTTGCTTAGAAATGTGACTTATTACACAAAATTAAGGAGAAACTATATGTCAGAAGGGAGACAAATCAAGAAGCAAAACCAGGCAGAGTTATGTAATTATGGTTGTATTCATTCAAATAGCTAATTTATATCTATAATACTATGAATTCATCATATCTTAAAATCATACGAAATGCTCTGACGTATTTCATTTGGTCTTTGTAAATATCATGGCTAAGTAGCCTGGGAATAATATATCAAACCTAGAAATGAAAAAATACATTGGTGTTTGGCTAATCAATTGGTATAACACAGACTCCAGCCATCTGTTTCCGTGTCCAATATTCTTTCAACTTGATCATACTATCCTCAACTAGTTTGTATTTCCCATCCTGTGAAGGAGTCATGGAGGGCTGAAATGAACCCACTGACAAAAGTGTTCTCTTATAATAAAGATGTTACAAGGACAGAAGCTAAATACTACTACTATCACACACCCACATGATCATCTAAAGATCATTTTCCAAACCTAGCATTAATAAAAGGAAATACTATAACCTCTTCTGAAGACCTAATATTAAGATTTAAATGCATTACATAGACTTTGAAGACAACATGTGTTTTAGTCATATAACTTCAGAAGACTTGCTTTAGTTGGGTATGGTGGTGCACACCTGCGATTTCAGGTACTCTGGAGGCTAAGGCAGGAGGACTGAAAGTTCAAGGCTGTTTTGGGCAATTTAGTGATATCAAATTAAAAATAAAAGCTGGGTGTGGTGGTTCACACCTGTAATTCCAGAACCCTAAGAAGCCGAGGCAGGTGGATTACAAATTGGATCCCAGACTAGGTAATTTAACGAGACGCTTCCCCCACAAAAAAGGTCCCGGGATATAGTTCAATGTGAAAGTCCTGGGTTTAATTCTCAGTACCGAATGGAGCTGGGAGATACGGCCATCTTAAAAGAATTATTTTTCCAAGAAAACTAGTAAAAAAAAAAAACAAAAAAAACAACAACAGGAAAGGAAACGATAAAAATCAGTCATATTTTGGGCTGGTGATTTAGCTCAGTGGTTCTGGCACCTGCCTCAAAAGCACAAGGTCCTGAGTTTGATCCCTCGTACAAAAAAAAAAATTCAGTCATATTTTACTAGCAAAAAAATTAAGAGTTCTTGTTGAATTACAGTAATTGCATTAATTTGATTTTTTTAAAATACCTTACAATTTTCAGCCAACAGCAATATCTGAAACTTGCTTACGATCATGCTATACTTTAAATCCCCATTTAATTCCCGAGGTATTACCAAAAAATAAAAAATCTTAACCTTTTTCATAAGATTTCTGATACTCTACAAATTAAAATAATCTTATGATGAACTACAGTTTACAAAGCACTTTTCAGTTCTGTATGAAGAATTATTTTTCCAATTATTTCTAAGTTGTACTATAATCAAGTATGGAAGGAGCACTGGTTTAAAAAGTTGTTTTTTGTTTGTTTGTTTTTTTTGATACCGGGATCGAACTCAGGACCTTGCACTTTTAAGGCAGGGGCCGGAACCACTGAGCTAAATCCCCGGCCCTAAAAAGTTGTTTTTAAGGACTGGGGATGTAGTGTGCTTGCCTAGCATGCAGCGAGGCCCTTGGTTCCATTCCTAGCACCATAAGAGATGAGTAAGAACTTTATTATACAATTATTTCTTTTAAAAATGTTCATTTTCTGTGTAACAGCAGCAATGATCAAAACTCAAGAGTAGGAGAAACTTGGCTCTCCACTGAAAACACAACTTTCTCTACAAAGGATTATCATCTTATAAACGGAGTCTACCTTGAAAAGATTGAGAACTGAATCACTTTCACTTTGAAAGCATAAATATTAAACGGTTACTTCAGGTAGTAAGAATATTCAGTAGCTCCAGGAGTTTAGATTCAATAACTTATTCTTGTCAGAGATACTGTACAGAACTCTAAAGTATTTTCCATTACATTTAAAAACTTGAACATGTGGGTTTTTTTGTATTAAATTCTTTCATTGGTACATTGTAGGTATACAACACTTCTCATTGGGAATTGTACCTTTACATAGTGCATCTTGGTTCTTATTTTTTCCCCATTCCTAGCCCTCCCTTCACGCCCTCCACCCTTCCCCTATTTACAAAGACTTTATTTCCAT
>NW_004624776.1:18451350-18463105 GCF_000247695.1 Heterocephalus glaber
CTTTTGCTATTCTAGGTTTCTTCTGCTTCCAAATGAATTTTTGGATTGTTTTCTCTAGTTCTGTGAAGTATATTGTTGGAATTTCAATCAGTATTGCATTAAATCTATATAGTAGTTTTGGAAGTATGGCCATTTTCACTGGTTTTTTTTCTTTCATTTTCACTTTCACTATATTGATTCTTCCTACCCAGGAACAAGGAATATCTTTCCATTTTCTTATATCCTCTTCGATTTCCTTCTTCAGAGTGCTGTAGTTTTCAGTGTAGAGGTCTTATGCTTCCTTTGTTAGGTTGATTCCTAGATATTTCATTTTTTTAGACGCTATTGTAAAAGGAATTGTTTCCCGAATTTCTCTCTCAATGGGTCTGCTATTTGTGTATAAGAAGGCTAGACAATCAGGAATTTAAAAGCAATAAAGCAGCACTCTTTTCAGTCCATGTCTAGCAATAGCAAAATACTGTATCTTAGCACCCCTTCTACTAATAATAATGACAGCATCTACAGTGACTATTGCTACATAACATCTGAGAAGCTAAACAATTTAAATTTTTAAATGAAAGAATGTCCAGCCAGTGGTATATAAATGTGTTTCACATTATCTCAATGTTCAAGTGACTCTGATTCTCAAGATCCTAACAAACTCAAAATCTTCAGTTACATTTCCTTTATGGTCTTCAGTCTTTCTTACAACCTTTGTGAAACTGAAAATTCTCTTTTGAAAGTCAAACACCTAAAATGTAATTCTGATTGGCTAACATGGGCAAAATTTATGTTAACAGTTCAGAAGACACCTTTGCTCCATCTTTTAAAATATTTTCTTAAGTCATGTGAACAAAAAGGTTTATGTTTTATACTTTTATGTTTTCTTGATTACTGAATGCTCTTATTTTTAGATTAATCTTGTGCCATCTAAATTATATATAAACAATATTTGCACACATAGACATAGCCTATAGCACACACATGCTAACAAAAATAAAACAAAGACTTCAATTTGTCATTTATCAGCTTTTAAAAAAATGTATTGATACTTAATCCTGAAAGTAGGATTTCTGTTTGTAGCAAGGTGAGAAATACACATCTTAAAGGAAGTTGCTTGCCCAGTTAAGCTGTTTGAATTTCCCAAAGTTCTTCTGCCTTAACTTGTTATAAGTCTCAGTCAATTTAAAAGCTCTTTCCTGAGATCTAGCTGGCCAGGGGTTTATACATCTTATCCTGCTTCTGTAAGAGATCTAGATATATCCTTTAATTATTTCCAGGGCAGTTACATCATATAAACCTGTTAAAGAATCAAAATTTTGCCTTAAGAATAAAAAAGTAAACATATAAAGATTTCTATATAGCTGTGATGATAATTATTGATAACCTCATGATATATTAAATGAATTTGTGATTCCAAAGTGTACAGATCTTCTAGGATACAGAAGTTAAAAAATCTTTTTATCATACTGATGACCTACAGAATAGGGTTGTTTATGATGATAAACTTTTCCAGGTTTATGTTTATGTGATTGTTATGTAGTTATGATAGCTAAATGTGCCTAAAAAATATTCAGTCCAGGGAATGCTACTCAAAAGATTGAAGACTGGGCAATAATTACCTATAAAGTATATCTGTAAACAAGTACATTCTAGGCTGGGAATTTAGCTCAGTGGTTTCGTCACCTGCTGCGCAAGCACAAGGACCCGAGTTTGATCCCCAGTACCAAAAAAAACCCCACAACCAAAAAAAACAAGTACATTCTACTTAAAAAGGAAATTTGTTAAAAAAATAACAAATTTAGATGAGTTTGTCATTTAATATTATATAATTAGATAAAGATAACTGATTAAAAAGTTATTTTATATGTACTAAAATGGGAATTTAAATGTATTTCAGAGATAATAAAAAACTTAATAGCTCTAATATAATACTATCATCATAATTGTTATACTAAAATATTTGATTTCAAATTTTTCCTGTAAAACTTTACAATTGTTATCTGTTAACATTCTGTAGGAATTTGATTTCTAAGTCAACCATGACTAGTAAAAGAAATAGCAGTTCCTTGGCCATACTTTATATTTAAAAGTGCTTGATATCCAGATAGGCTTATAATAGTTAAACCTATTGCTCCCACTTCAATACTGGTGAAACTGGCCTGAGTGTTCAAGAACTGAGGCTTAGAAACAAAAGCTAAAAAAATCACAGGGCTAAGAGGACAGCCAATATTTTGGCCTTTGCCCATCAAGGTCAGCCAGGACCCAGGACATGATGAGACCCCTTTAAAGGATCCCACAACTCCAGTGAGTCACCTAGCCTCCCAAGCAGGGGGATTGTTGGGCCCCAGAGGACAAGAGACAAGCACCGTGCATTGTGGTCAGAAGAATGGCACTCACGAAGGGAATATCCCCATTCTTCCAAAGGAATCTTGTGGTCAAGCAAAGACTGTGACTCATCCTGGCAGATGATATAACTAACAGAACAAAACAAAACAAAAAAAAAGCCACACACACAAAACTAGAGGTGCTAAGAGGCTCTGCCCATGACCCCAAAAGTTATGCCTAAGGAGCCTAAACTGATTTTGACATAAATATATATACATATATATACATACATATATGTATATATATTAACATAGGTTTCATTTTGACTTAGTCTTAAACACTTAGCAGGAAAAAAGAAGCAAATTTTATATATACATATATATATTATATATATATATAGAGAGAGAGAGAGAGAGAGAAACAGTAATAATATTATATTAAAAGCTGGGGGCTGGGGATTTAGCTCAGTGGTTCTGCCACCTGCCTCGCCAAGCTTAAGGTCCTGAGTTTGATTCCCAGTACCAAAAAAAAAAAGCTAAGCCAGGTACAGTAAGGGGCTCCAAACACCACACCTGCTGCTGACAGTCTCCAGCTATACCTATTACATACAGCCATAACAAGCTTTAATTATGTCTCACTAGCTATTCCAAAAATGTTTCCTTGTCTTTCTTAATATATTCCTGTTGTTATTCTAATATACATTCAAGTACCCCCTCAGATAAAAATGATACATGTGTGCCTAAAAAATAAAAATGGCAATGTCACCATTGTTATAAGTAAAAATGAGGACATTAGATTTCTTATGGCTAGGGCAGGGATGAGGTAGGATAAGAAAAATAAAAGGTAGGTAAAAAAGAGACAAGGAAATCATAACTAAAAAAATTATACTGCAACTTTCAGAAACCAAGCAAAGTTACCCAAGGTGATGCATATCAGAATCCACTGGTTAAATTTAGACTCCTTCCCTGCCAGACCCATCACACCCAAAATTCCTTAGGAACACTAAAAGTCCATAAATTGGCTCAATTGAGAAAATAAGTAACAGGAGCCTGATCCCAAGATAAAAGAGCAGGTTGAGAGCACCCAAAGAATGTTCACATTCCCTGTTTAGAAAAAACAAACCCGCTCCGGCCTTCAGATGGAAGGGCAGCCTTGCTCAAAGCGGCGGAAGGACTTGAAGCCCTTGGTGAGAGCAGGAAGGCGCCCACAGCCTACAAATTTTGCCAACGGCGCGGTGTTCGGTGCTGGAAGATGTAATCCAGGTGGCGCTGGCGTCCTGATCCCTGCATCTGGAGACCACTGGGGATGGGGCCGTGAAGGCCAGCAGCTTCTGCATCTCAGGCTGTTTGCGGCTGGACTCTTCTTCCCTGCCTCCACGCCATCAGGCTGATAATGAGACTTGCAAGAAGACATGCACCCAAAAGGAGACGTCAGCGTGCACACCTTCTTCTGTCTGGCTTGCACCGTCGTTTCCTTCTGTGCTGCTGGCCTTCATATGGCTGGAGAGATGCCCCATTTGCATCAGGACAGTGACCATCACCAGCCCAACGTCAGTGACAACAAGTTTCCAAACCTTCCATGATCCAGCAGCCACTCCTGCAACTGTTGATTTGATCAAAACCTATAAGCATGTTAATGAGGTTTACCATGCAAAAAAGAAGCGAACACACCAACAGGGGCAGAGAGATGATTCTAGTTGTAAGAAGGAGTGGAAGGTTTACAATGATGGTTACAATAATAATAACTGTGATTATACTGTAAAAAATGGAGGGGAGTGGTTGGATCATTATGAAATTGACTCCTCGATAGGCAGTTTCCTTTGGAGAGGTTATAAAAGCATATGATTGGGTGGAACAAGATGGACTGTCATTAAAGTGATAAAGAACAAAAAAGCTGTTTTGAATCGAGCCCAGATAGTAGTGCAACTTCTTGGGCTCATGAGCAAACATGACACTGAAATGAAATATTACATAGTGCATTTGAAATGCCACTTTATCTTTCAAAGCCACCTCTGTTTAGTTTTTGAAATGCTGTCTTACAACCTCTATGACTTGATGAGGAACACCAATTTCCAAATGTCTCTGAACACAACATGAAAGTTTGTGCAGTGGATGTGCACTGCATTGCTTTTCCTTGTGACTCCAGAACTTAGGTTCATTCACTGTGACCTAAAACCTGAGAATATCCTTCTTTGCAACCCCAAACACAGTGCAATCAAGATTGTTGACTTTGGCAGTTCTTGTCAGTTAAGGCAGAGGGGTACCAGTATATTCAGAGTTTAATGGTCTCCAGAGGTGCTGTTGCCAGTGCCTTAAGATCTTGCTATAGAAATGTGGTCCCTTGGGTATATTTTGGTTCAAATGCACACTGGAGGATTTCTGTTTAGTGGTGCCAATTAAGTAGATCAGATGAATAAAACAGTGGAAGTTCTGGGTGTCATACTGCTCATATTTTTGACCAAGCCCCAAAAGTAAGAAAGTTCTTTGAGAAGCGGCCAGATGGCACTTGAAAATTGAAGAAGACCAAAGATGAAAAATGGGAATACAAAGCACCAGGATCCCACAAACTTCACAATATTCTTGGAGTAGCCACAGGAGGACCTAGTAGGTGTTGTGCTGGGGAGTTGGGTCACAAAGTAGCTGACTACCTGAAGTTCACAGACCTCACTTTGAAGGTGCTTGAGTATGACCCTTAATCTCAGACTCAACCTTATTGTGCCTTCAGCACAGTTTTTTTTTCAAGAAAACAGTACAAGAATTTTCAAACCCGAAATTATGAGAGCCTTCCATATTAGAAGCAGCCATTTTGCACATGTCTTTGTGGACAGTCCGTAATACTGGAAACACAGAGAACGGGTGATTCCAGAGGCTTTCCCGGTTTTTTTGGTACCAGGGATCGAACTCAGGACCTTCCACTTTCCAGGCAGGCGGTGGCACCACTGAGCTAAATCCCAGCGCAAGAGGGTTTTCTTTTAAAATAGACTTTTGTGACCTATTAATTGTAGACTTTGTGTGGGTCATAAAGTTGACTTCTTATTGGTTGAAGATTACAGGAATGGTGGTTTGCTTTGGTGGAAACAGCTGCAGCGGTGTCCCTTCCTGCTTTTCACTTTTTCTTTTGCTTTTTTCTCAGCACATGGTAACTCCACTATTTCTTCTACACAAACATGTCTCCTATTCATCCTGATCATTTTTTTAAAATGCAGAATTTTATGTGACTGCTTTTTTGACTCACAATTATGCTGTGAATTTTATAAAAATTTATTTTTTGGATAATTTATTGTAACAGAGCTGTCTTTATAGTACATAAATGTCTGTAACCAATAGTATAGCAGTTCTGCACTTTGACACAAGGTGTAACTAGACTATTTTTAAATGTTAGTTAAAGATTATGGCTGTACTATTGCTTAAATAATACTAGAACTGTTGGGCTGGGGATTTAGCTCAGTGGTTCTGGCGCCTGCCTCGAAAGCTCAAGGTCCCAAGTTCAATCCCCGGTACCCCCCCCCCCCAAATACTAGAACTGTTGTCATATCCATAGCCGACGTATTTACAGCAATCTGGGTAATGAACTAGACATCTCATTCCAGATTACTAATATCTGTCACAGTCTCCGCATGTTTAGGCTTCTGAAGGTAAAGGGACACTTGATCCAGAATCTATAGAGTCAGCAGTTGATTCTTGTATTCCTGGTGAACCTACTTGTAAACTTGACAGCAAGACCTTAGTTACACCAGTAGGTCCAAAGTAGGAGTAGGAGTAAGCAGAGCTCTCAGCATGACCTGAGGTGAGCAGGCTGCTGTTTAGTAGGTGCCTTGTTCTGAGATTATGCTGTCTTAATGTAATGCAATCTGGCCATAGCTAAATTTATGTTCCCATTTTAAATTAACCAATTTTAGGATATTGTACTTTTCAGTGGTTGAATTAGGAGAAGAAAGATAGTGTAATTTATCTGTCCAAGATCTGAAGAAGCCTAGAAAAGAAGCAGTAATTTACCTCTGTTGATAACCCTGTTTGAAACAACAGTAGATGCTGTGCTACTTTTCAACTCCATGTGGCTGGCTTGCTCAACTTTCTCTGAACAACAAGTTTTTATATGTAAACAATGACTAAAACAGGATAAAAGACTATGTAAATGTGAATAGAAACTTGGAAATACTGTATGTTTTTATAAACCACAAAATTGTCTTGTTAATCAGGAGATCCATGTTTATTTTATAATTAAATCTCAAGCCCATGGATGATTTTTTCATCTTGGTACTTCATGAAGGTTTACAGTGAATAAAAGCATGTCATCTTGAGTACAGCAATATCGAAAGGAATTCAGCAGTTACTGCTGTTCAGGAATGTGGAATATAAGGCTAAGACACTGTATGGTCCAGGTCATTTTTTTTCTGTGCTAGTTCCTCATCTCGGGAAGCACCTAAAAACTAAACCAGTTTTTATTTTTTTGGTACTGGGGATCGAACTCAGGTCCTTGCGCTTGCGCAGGAGGCGGCAAAACCACTGAGCTAAATCCCCGGCCCCAGTTTTTAAACTGAGATTTACATAAAGAAAATCATAAAATCAAGCGCTTCTGCATACTCTGTTATGTTATAGTCCAGTTTTATGTGCTTTACGACACAGTTTGGTAACAGAACTTCTGTGCATCATACACATAAACAGCATGGAAAAGGTTAAATATCTGTGTTCAGACTGAGAGATCTAGTCTGGATTTGGTGTGTGTGTTGTGACATTAAATGAAAAAACGAGCCCCTCCTTTGTATTATAGTCATGCAGTCTTGTGACAAACAGTTGAATAATTTGTAAAAACAAACAACAAACCAAAAAACACCTGTAGAATGAGCTAATGCCCTTCTGGGGGGAGGGCACCTTTTCCGGGGCTTTTCCACCCCTTCAAGAGAGGTATACGTGTTCTCAGTTTTAAACTGCAATGTGCCTCATTTCTCTAAATGCCCACACTCCATTCTTAAATGCATCCTAAAATCCCTGCCCAATAAACACTTCTTGTGCCTCTTACTGATGCATTGTGAAAATTCTTTTTCAGCCACACAGGTCAGTGAAGCTACTACAAAAGGATGAGATAAGTTCCTTGTTTCATTCTTGGGGACTCTCACACTGATGATAGAAGAAACTTGTTTATACTTGCTACTAATCTAGAAAAGGGAAAGGAAAGCAGCTATGGATGTTATCCTGGCCAAAGTTTGTCCAAAGAATATTCTTTTTTTTTTTTTTGGTACCGGGGATCGAACGCGGGTCCTTGAGCTTGCACAGCAGGCATCGAAACCACTGAGCTAAATCCCCGGCCCCCAAAGAATATTCTTAAGGACACTTGGTATGAAATCAGAGTGCACTTTCAGTTATACAGGCCATGTTGTATCACAATAAAATCTCCTTTTTCTGAGTCACATGTAACTACTAGAACTGTTTTAGGGAACTACAAAGTACCACAAATACGTTCTTTTTTTTTTTTTCGGTGCCAGAGAATTGAACTCTGGACCTTTTGCTTGTAACTCAGGTGGCGGAACCAGTGAGCCAAATCCCCAGTGGCCACAAGTACTTTCATTCCTGAGCAAATCACAACTGATCTTTAAGCATGCCCCACTGTCTCTACTTGTTAAAGTCTCTGAACTCAAACCTTCCTATCAGATAGTTAAAGAACCTTACACTCCAGATTTGCTCATGAAGAAGCCTCAGACTATCTCAAGGCTCAAAATGGCTGGCACAAGTCTCCAGATGTGTTCATAAGAAACTCTAAAGACAAGGAAAAGGAATGATGAGGCCTCACATCTCTGTAGGATGAATTTAATCTCTAACTGCATACTGCCTCAGAGGTATTTTCCTGTCCCAGAAGGGAAGGCTCCCTGGCCAAACCGAATGCTCCATTGGGTCTTAAAGGGGGAGAACTTTTTGCTTCACATTCACATTGTGGAGAAGATACAGTTCAGGCAGCCCCCTCATTATAGAATACTGGCTGCAACCTGTGCAGTTAGTATATAGCTTTTGATGTACTGAAACCCTGTTGCCTACTATATAGTAGGTCCAAATGCCACAAATAGTGAAGTTGCTTACCTACCCCAAATGGCACTGCCAAGCCTCTGATCAATCAGGGCCCCCAAATGACTTATAATAAACCCAGAAGGCCCTTAATAGTGAAGGTGCTTACCGCACCCAAAGGACACTGCCTAGTGGCATAAGAGAAGGTCCAAATGGTGGTGACAGTAATCTTCGGAGTGCACTTTCCAGTGGGAAATCAGATAGAGCCCATCAGCTTTCCAAACAATCTTTTCCCTTTTACTAACAAAAGCATTTATAGGCAGCTGATGCCATGAACAGGAAAGGAGTGTCATTTCCAGGTGCAGGAGTGTCCCCAGAAGCTGCTGGAATGTCCTTGGAGCCCTGACCATTGGTTCAGCTAGCCAAAGCACTCATTCCCTTTTCCTAAGTGCCTGCTGGGATGGATGCCTCTCAGGAGCTGGAACTTTTCTCTAGCTGGCTCACCAAAACTTACTGGCCCCTCAGGTTCATATGCTTAGGTTCATTGGCTCACCACTGACCAAATCAAAGGCCATTTATTTTGGTAAAAATAAGGAAAAGGGATTCATTCAAAGTTAGTTTCAAGGAGCTGGAGGGGCCCATTTGCCTCAAATCATCATCTCCCCATGTACTGGTGGGCAAGGGTCTTTTACAGTAAGGAACAGAGAGGAGAGGGAAAACAGAAATAATGCACATCTCCACACTTGCTTTATCACTTCTAGCCATCTTTAGCTCATTGTCTTCTTTCTTGTGGAAAGGAAACTGAGGCCAGCATCTGCATATCCTGTCCATTCATCTGGGCTGAGGAGATGGAGGTATCCATTCATGTTCTAGGCCTGAGGAAGTTTGGAGGAGCCACTTGTCTCTAAAGTTAAAAAGCTAACTTTTAAAGTTCTATTTTACAGTGCTGGTTGCACTGAGACAGCAGGTGTCCCAAGCAAACTGGGGAGTATGGCCATCCTGCCAAAGCAGAGTTTAGGACAAGTTTCTTCACTTCTCTGCAACATGGGCATGGTGATTGGTCAGTCAAGATGGTTGGTGGCGTTTTTGGGGGACTGAGTTGAACATAGAAGTAAGTCTTGAGTTACCTACAGGTGCCCTCCCTTATAAAATTCCTCCATTGGTGTCCAGTTGAAGGCACAGGTGGGCACACAGACACTCACATACATGCTCACAGAGCCCGAATCCTCCCATATTGGTTCCACCACTTAGCTGCCAGCTTAGTCTAAGTCACAGCTATTCTGGCTAATGAACTCATGCTTCCTGCCATCCTCACAGGGTCTTCCTCCCGTCTGTTACATAAAGGCCAAAGTAATCTTGATACATCAACTGGATCAGGACCTTGCCTTTAGGAACCATCTTAGAATAGCTTTTTTTAAATGAACACCAACCTCATCACATTATCTCTGAGACACTGTAGAATAAGTTACTCCCTACTCTCTAGCTCCCTCCCTATTGCTCTCCCTGTCCTTATGGGTCATGTGCTCCCTCCCAGAGCTTATCACATGCCTCCTGTTACGACAGATCTGAAGTGTCTCTCCAAAGCCTCATGTGTTTGTAAGGTGATTGGATCATGGGGATGCTATATGCATTCGTGAACTGGGGCACTGGTGAGTTTAGCAGCCTGGGTGTACTACTGTGAGGCAGGGTCTGGTTGGAGGAAGGTCACTGGGTGTGTGACCTGGAAGGGTATATCTCCCTCCTGGACACTTCCCTATGATCCAGGGCTTGTTCCTGGCTGTTTTTTCAGGCTTTATAGAAGCACTTCCTACATCTTTGCTGAATGAATAAAGGTCAGTATTCATTGACAGGTCTTTCCTACCCTAATTTCAGGCAAGGTAAACATTCCCTTTATTATTACTTATGGGAATGTAAATCGGTACAGTTTATCTTGAATATGCATCAAGAGCCTTAAAATGCATTTAATCCTTCAATTTGATTTTGACAAATCAGTAAAAAACAAAATCAGAGATGTGGTACAAGATTTAGGAACAAGATGAAGCCCTTTTAGGAAAGATGAATAGTAGGAAATAAATGAATCATTTTCATTTATATAGTTAGCATACTCATAACATAGACTGTCTAGTCATTAACAACATTTTCTTTCTTATTTTATTTTCTGCCGTGCTAGTAATTCCTAGGGCCTTCCCCATCCTAGGCAAGTTCTCTACACCTGAACCACTCCTAGCCCCACTATCATAATTTTTAATGTTAAATAAAAATGGCAAAAAAGGGGCAGAATAGAAACCTTTATATTTTAATTTTATCTAAACATAAGTGTAGTATATAATACCCCCAAAGAAATAACTACTCTTTAAGTATGCTACTGGCTAGTGAGATTTAGGGTGATTTTAATTTATTCAAATTTTTTTCTTTCCTTCTTTACATCTTTCCAGATAGTCTCTCACTGTGCTGCCTGGGCTGGTCTCAATTTCTTAGTCTTCATGCCTCAGCCTTGCAAATATTGGAACTACAGGTGTACATTACTCCAAATTTCCTTAAGTGTGCTGCAATTTTATAATCACAATAAAAGATGATTTTAAAAAGCAAAAAACCCATGAATCTAGTCTCCTCTTTATATCTGTGAGCTATTCTTCCATACCAATTAGAATTAAATTAACTTTATTATTTTTTAAGTAGCCCCCTTGTCATACTAGCCTGAGTCCTTGCTTTAGTGACAGTGGAAATTAAAATTAAGCCATAACTTTGTAGGAGAAACACTTTAATTGGAAAGAGACAATGGTAAGGGACTTTAGCATGAGCTGACAAAGAAGAATGAGAATAGAGAAAGGAGACCAGGCTCAACAGCTGGAGGGGGCACACTCACTTGATAAAGAGGGTCAGATTACCTGAAAGGTAGCACCAGTTTTATGGGGTGCTGGGGCCTGGTTGATTATTATTTCAGTCCTGGTTTTGTAGCTCAGGAGGAATGCTCATGGCTTGAGAGGCAATTTGGTTCCCGTAAAATAGCTGTTTTGTTTGAACAGTTTTAGTCTTCCGAGGCTCTGATGGAATCCCAGGTGGCCCTAGGTTTAGGACAATGACTAGAGAGTTCTAGGCTCCCCTCCAGAAGAGGGTCTGGAACTGATGTTATAAAAGTTAGTACTCGTGTCTCTAATTTCTGAAAACTACTCTTACCTTGGCATCTTCAGTCTCTCAGGGTTATGAGGTTGGCTAAGTAAGTTTAGTTCATATAAGCAATTATTTTTTTTTGGTACTGGGGGTCGAACTCAGGACCTTGAGCTTGTGAGGCAGGTGGCAGCACCACTGAGCTAAATTCCCGGCCCTGTGTTTTGTTTCTTTTACTTTTCTTTTCTTTTTTTTTCCCCATTAAGTTTATTGGTACATTTTCAGTATAAAATACAGTTACATTCATCATTGGGATCTTGTACCTTTACATGAGTCTCTTGGTT
>NW_004624776.1:18465385-18490649 GCF_000247695.1 Heterocephalus glaber
AGCTTCTCTGCCCTAGGAGCCTGGGATGGAGGCAGGGAGCTTCCTTCCAGGTGCTGGGACCGGCTCACCTTCTCTGCCCTAGGAGCCTGGGATGGCAGGGGGGGAGCTTCCTTCTGGGTGCTGGGACCGGCTGAGCTTCTCTGACTACTTTTCTTTTCTTAAATGACTAACATGCTTATATCCAAAGTTTTAATGTAATAAGGAATAAAAAATAAAGGTCAAACTTTGTTCTACTTTTAGTTACCTATTGGGCACCTGTAGGCCCAAATGAAGAGATTTGGTTTTTGGCAAAACAACAACAACAAAACCACATTTAAGTCCCTGTCTTAGAAGAAAACACAAATTACACTTTTTTTTTGGTACCGGGGGTCGAACTCAGGTCCTTGCACTTGTGAGGCAGGAGCGGTGCCACTGAGCTAAATCCCTGACCCCACAAATTATACTTTTAATGAGTGACAGGTGAAGGGTCCAGCAGTCTGTTCTCAGTCCCTGTAGAGGTTTCTGACTAGGTCATGATTGTTTCCTCACACAAAACCCAACAAACCCTCTGGGAAAGGATTTTATGGCTTTTTTCTGTCTATAGCTTTATAAAGCTACTTGACGCAGAGGACTGTAATACTGATTATGCCCAAAGCGGGCTGTAAGGAGTTGACCCCACAATTGGCTTGTTTTGAGAAATGAGTTTGGCTGAAGCCCACATGCCGAGGTCAGAGTAGCTCGCACCCCAATTCCGTTCCGACAACTAAAACCTTCAGACTCAAAGGACAGTGTTCCAATTACAATCATATATTTTGTCTATTCTGTTCCTAATTTGCGAATGCTTTGTTTTGTCCTTTATGAGCCTTGTTTACATGAATTTCCATAAAGACCACACGTTGCCTTTACCCCAATTGATTGCCAATAAAAATCAATGCCTGGGACTGTCCAGCACTTTTGTCGGTTCCACTGGCATTGGTTGTCCAGGCACCCTGCTCTCTCTCTCTTAGTTCTGTCTCTTAGTGTATTCTTTTTCTCAGGCCTGCGTTGCACACTGGGCAGGTGGGTACTGGAACCTGACTATAGGGGTCTCTGGCAACTTGATATACCAGTCTCATTTCTGGAATTCCTTAAATGAGCTATTTCTTCATTTTACAAATATTTATCAATATTTTGCAAGAATCAGTAACTAGGAATACGCAAGTAATTCCAGACATGGTTGCTGCTGTGAAGAGACTTGCACATCAGATCTAAACCCTTAGATTTAGGGCTCCTCCAGGTCAGACTTTGTGGCTTTGTGCCATACTGACAGCCTTCTGCTGGCTTTGGCAGGACTGAGAGCTGCCAAGGATCACACCCAGCAGCACTTGGGAAGCCTGGCAGGAGAAAGAAGGGCAAGTTATTCTTAGCTGAAGTCTAGAAAGCATTAATTGTCTCCTGAGAGCTGGAATGAGGCAACATTTCCAGATCTTCAGAGAGGTAAAATGATGAGAAAAAGCAAAAGGGCAAAAAAGGATCCTAGCTCATTTATTTGTGATCTGACCTTTATATTTTAGAAAACTGGATTGAATTAGAATACCACAATGAGACTTGATTTTATAAAACATCTTTTACTTAAAAAAGGTGACCTCTCAAGAGGTTGACATGAATGTATGTGTCACACATGAATATACCTAAGTCACAACACATTTACATAAAATGATTGCTGAACAGCACTTGCCAACTGTTTCACAAGAAATACTGAGCTGAGTGTGGTGGTGCACATCTGTAACCCCAGCACTTTGGGAAGCTGAGGCAGGAGGATTGCAAGCTGGAGTCCAGCCTGGGCAACTTGGCAAGGCTTTGTGTTAAAATTTAAATATAAGGGGTAGGGATGTAGCTCAGTGGGAAGGCCCCGAGTTCAATACCCAGCATCACCAAAATAACAACAACAACAACAACAACAGCTATTTGGGCCACAGTGATTCTGGTGAGGTTGACCCTGGAAAATAAAAGTCCCTCTGGATGGGCTGAGAATTCTGAGTTAGGGTGTACAAGAGGGGTGTGGAGTTTCCTACTGGGGGCTCTGGTAGAGGGTGACATGGAAAGGGAGACACAAAGGTGTCAGGGAGGAGATGGGAGGTGGGATAATGTGACACCACCAGGGAAACTGTCACAGCAAGGGTGTCTCAGTCAAAACTGAGGTCGTCAGTGGTGCTGGGATGCACACTGTCTGAGGCAGCCTTTTAGGAACAAGATGATTGTGAACACATATGTTCTTAGGGGGATTTACAGAAATCTCAGCGGGTCACTGGTCTTTACTAGGGTGAGGAAATGAGGTCTGAGCAATTCTATTGTAGTTTAAGAAGACCACCACAGGAGGCACTTGGGTTACACAAGACTACTTAACACAGAAAGCTTTATATATATATAAACACATTCTTCTCTATACCATTACTTTGGAGTTCACATGTTCTAAGATAAGGAGATGGAGAAAGAGATGAAAATCCTGTATAAACAGTAAAATCTCAGCTTTGAAGTACAAACTATCTTTTATGTAGTTTTCTGTATGAAAATCTACATGATGTCTGTACTGCAGAGAGATCTTCCAGTGAGCGATATGGTCTCAGTAATACATGTTCTTATCCCACCAACCTGTAGAGATAAAAAAAAAGTACATCAGAGATGGAGATTCTATGGAAGGTGGCACACAGGGCCTCAAAAATCATATTGCTGAGCTGGGGGTGTACCACAGTGGTAAAGCGCTTTCTTAACATGAGCAAGGCACTGGGTTCCATCCCCGGCATCACATAAAAAAAAAAAAAGTGGATTCCTACTCACTTCCAGGGTAGCGCCTGATGAAGAGTTTTCGTACTTCGTCATACACCCAAATCAAGATGGCGTGTGGGATAGCTACAAACCAATACTGAGGCCTAGAAGCAGAAGGGAGTAAGGTGAGCCCTAGCTTGTCCAGAGCAATAGCCTATCCCCTGGCCAGCAGGCAGGAAGGCTTCCTTTTCATTTTTCCTGCCTTATTGGAAAGCACAACAAATTCACTATGCTATACAGCACAAAGCTCCTCACTTAACCTGAGCTATGACTGCTAGAAGCAATATCTGCCTTTAGCACAACCTTTTGGATGAGGGTAGAGATGAGAGGGTAGGGCCTTTGGAAACCCATTTATTGTTTTGGGAAATGGGTAGGTCAGAGGCTGGACTTATACAGCACAGCATCAGTTTGATCTCTTTGGAAAGACTTAAGGGGAAGACTGCAGGACTCAATGTTTATTTAGGCCATAACAGCTCAGACAGGAACTGTTACCTTTCCTCCAGGCTGGTGAAGGTCAGCTCACCTGAGCATGGTGAAACTTAGGGCTGTGACACTCCCAAGGCCGTAGGACAGAATCAGGGCGATGATGATCTGTGAGGCAATCCCCACCCAAATAACTTTATTTCTGTAACATATACAAAAGCAAACAGACTCTGAACTTCAGTGGCTCCATAACCATTCACCCAGCACACCGTGCCACCAGTGGAGTCAATCAATGCCTCCTATGTTATAGTCATGGCTACAGGTAGGTCCTGCAAATGAGCAGACTCTTGCATCCTGCCATGGTGGGCCATTGACCGTGAGGTCAGACATAGGAAGTACCTGAAGAGACCCTGCTGGAAGATGGAATTCCTCCGGGTTTTCCTGATGATCAGATCTGCTATCTGCTGAACCATGATGCCAACAAAGAAGGCTGTGTAACCTGTCCACTCAAGGTATTTCCTCTGGTACCTTGTCTGTGAATGGACAGGGAAAGATGAGGCTGTGAGTCCTGGAGAAGAACTCCAGGGAGGGTTCATTGTGGTTTTATGAAGCTTGATCCTCTCACCAGATTGAGGGTGAGCCACTGTCTTCTGTTTGGAAAGAAGGATCCATTTGGCCCAACTGTGGGCATCACTGAACTGGTTACACTTTCACATCAAGGGCAAAGACAATGTGAAAAGGGGGGCTCTTAGGGTCCAGTCTGAGAGATGAGGCCGAATCCTGGCACAGGCTGAACCAGGGTCACCAAGGACCCCGCATTCACTGAGATGCTTCTAGGGGTCCCATTAACGCCGTTCAGGAACACGAAGGTTCTAGTCCTTCCGGGCTGGTCAGTGAGAGGCGAGGACCACAACCCCAAGACGCTGGCATCAGCGCTCACGACTCACCCACTCCTGTCCGTAGCTGTCTTCCACGTCGTTCAGTTCATCCTTTTCCCATCGTACCCGCAGGTTGATGAGAGAGGTGGGCCAAAAGCCCTGCTGTGCATAGACGGTGAAGTACACAAGGAAAGCTCCTAGGGCCTGCATGAGGCCTGAAAGGGAGAGAGATGAGGTTGTAGGCTCTACAGCAGCCTCAGAGCACCACCTTACTGGCCATGGGATTCCTCTCAGCCCCTCCTGCCATCCCACACCTACTCCCAAAAGAAGACCACATTCGCAGGGAGGAGACGCCTTCATCATACCAATGTGCAGATAGGAGTAGATGGCGAGCTGGTGGTTCACCAGTCTGTCCTTCTTCTTGTGGCGTGGCTTTCTGTTCATGATGTCGCTTTCAGCTTTCTCATATGCCAAGGCGATGGAGGGGATCTAGAGGGGCAGAGGCCTGTGAAGCCCAAGCCTGGGGTGCTCGGGCTACCCACGATGCTGCAGACAGCCGTGGCCCAGCAAAGGTGGGCCAGGGGCAGGTGGAGGGCTGCTGAATTGCCCTGGGGGTGGTGGGAATGGGGAACGGCTCCATGCCAGAGTGCAGGCAACAGGGGATGTACTGTGGGTGAGGAATTTAAAGAGCTGGCTTTAAAAATCAATCTGCTTTGGGGTTGGAGATTTAGCTCAGTGATACAGCACTTGCCTGGTGTGCATGGGACCCCAGTTTCAATGCTCAGGACCACAAGGGGGGAAAAGAGAGAAATTAATCTGCTTCTTATTATCACCATATGCTGGTGGTTCTAAATAATGCTGATAAAACACCTGTTTCCTCCATGGAGAGTTTCTCATACCACCCTTCTCCCTTTGGTATGTAGTTGGATCCCAAAGCAATGTAGTAGAACAGTGTCCTTTCCCAGATTCTGACATTAAGAGGACCTTTACAAGACAGATTACTGGGTCCCACCTCTAGACTTTCTAGTCTGGAAAGTCTGGGCCGAGGCCAGAGAATTTGCATTTCTAACAAGTTCCACACTTGGAGAACTACAGAAGTGGAAAAAGTGAGCAAATTTAAAAGGCTGGGAAAGTTATCTGTCTACTGTGGGGACCTCAATTCCCCGCAAAGGTTAAAACATGTCTAATCTCCTCCAAATGCAGGGAATATACCTAGGTGTTGCATCAAACATGAGGGAAGAAGAAGGTAATTTGTAGGATTATGTTCATGCTGGATTCATCTTGCTTCCTCTGGGCCTGGGTGAGCCAGAGGCACATGGGGCTTCCTTAATGGGAAGAGGGGACACCAGAAGAGGAGAGGTTCAGGTGATATTATTGCAGGACAGGGCTTTGTGAGCCTTAATGACTGCTATTTTGTACTGTGGCTAGGTGAGTGGCTTCCAGATCAGATTCTCTCATAGGGGATAATTGTGGGCTTATTACTTTAGCCACTGGGCCCCCAGAGGGACATGGATTATTTGGGTAGTTACTCTGTCTTCCTCAAATGATTAGGAGGCACATGGGCTGAAACTAACCACTGCCATACTTTCATGGAGGGTCAAGGGGCATGTCTTTTTTTTTTTTTCAGTGTTGGGAATTGAACCCAGGCACTCTGCCACTGAGCTACATCCTAGCTCCAAGGCTCATACTCTGAAAAGCTCTACATGGAGTGATTTTAATTTCCAAATCCTTGACAGCATCTCTAGTCCCTTGCTTTGAAGTGTGGTCTGTGGAGAAGTAGAACTGGCATCACCCAGAAGCTTGTTAAAAATGCAGCACTTCAGGGCTCATGGTATGAAAGTTTGAGAAGCATCAACTTGGTCCATCTCACGGCCCTTGAAGGGAATAACTCTGTACATAGAAAGTTCACGTGACCCCTGGGTTGGATATCAGACAGTTCCTTTTTGTGCCACTTACTATATCTGTGCCCAGGTCGATGAACAGGAGGGTAATGGTGCCAATGGGCAGGGGGAGCCCGACAATTATGTAGATCAAGAAGGGGCAGAGTTCAGCAATGTTTTTGGTCAAGGTGTATGCGATGGTCTTCTTTAGGTTGTCAAAGATCAGGCGACCTAGGCAAAAATGTGTCTCCTTATAGGAGTTGTTCATCACCCCCCAGGCCCCTCTGGCCATTGGGAACACACCGTGAAACCGTACTCACCTTCCTCTACTCCTGTGACAATAGACGCAAAGTTGTCATCCAGCAAGACCATGTCAGCTGCGTTTTTAGCAGCATCAGAGCCTGCTATCCCCATGGCAATCCCAATGTCTGCCTTCTTTAGGGCCGGAGAGTCATTCACTCCATCCCCGGTCACAGCAACAACTGCATCCTGTGTTTGCCCATTGAGAAAATAAGGGTAAATGGGTTCAAGAGGCCACTGGTTGGGATGTGTGTAGCTTCTATGCAAATATTACCTCATCTTATAAAGGGATTTAAACATCCATAGATTTTGGTATCCTTGGGGGTTCCCAGAACAAAAGCCCTGTGGACTCCAAGGGATGAATGTATCTAATGTCTTCACATAATGAATGTTATATCTTTATAACTCTAAAAACCTTTGATAGCCACAACTATTACACTTGGGATAAAATGCAGAAATCTGGGGAGTGTGTAGCTATAAGAGGGTCTCAAATGTGACCAGACATCTGCCCTCATTTCTCCAAGGACAAGAGGCCTGGGCACTGCCATCTACACACCTGCCTCTGACAGCCCTCCACGATGATCAGTTTCTGCTGGGGAGATGTCCGGGCAAAGACAATTTCTGAGTAGTTGGCTAAGATCTCGTCCAGCTGTTCCGGGGCCATGTCCTTCAGCTCCATGCCAGTCACCACAGCAGCTCTAGCATCCCTGAAAGGGCCAGAAGAAACTAGGTGAGGACCAGGCCTGATCTTAGGTTGAAACACTGTTCTGAGCAGGGTATAGGCAAGAGTCTTTTTGGCTTTATCCAGAATACAATGTCTTTGACATTTGATACTCTAGTAAGATCTCAGGGGCTATAGGTAGTAGAGACATTTTGGTTTCCATTTTAAGACAGTAAACTGAGGCTAAAAGTTAAGGGTCATTTCCTAGTATCCTGTAGTAATACGGAAAAAAAATGCCAAGTAGCCTTTCCCTTCCAGAAACAAGTAAGCAGTGAGTGTTTCCTGGGGGCAGTGCTTTACTTCACAAGGAGAAATAGGGTAAAAACAGCCTGCTTGGGGTTGAGGATGTAGTTCAGTGGTAGAGTACTTTCCTAGCATGTACAACACCCTGGGTTTAATCCACGGCAGGACCAAAAACAAAAACAGGAACAAAAACAAACGAGCTGAGTGTGGTGGTGCACACCTGTAATCCCAGAACTCTGGGAGGTTGTGGTAGGAGGGTCACAAGTTGGAGAACCCGCCTCAAGGTAAAGAAGGGCTGAGAATGTAGCCCAGCAAAAAGCCCCAAGTTCAATGCCCAGTTCCACCAAAACAACAAAACAAAACAAAACAACAAAAATTGCCTATTCCTATGTTCTGGGTCCCAGAATTTCCTTATGCCAACAGATAAAACAACTCTTTGATGTTTTTTCTTTCAGGTTTGTAAAAGTCTATGTGCAATGTGTTCCCTACGGAACACATTGTTGTTCTTGTTGGAGTTTGTTGGAGATGTTTCACAATCCAGACTGCTGTCCTCTTCATTATATTGATCATATCACAATTAGTTTCTTTTCTGCCTTCTTGGCTACATAGAAAGCCCCAACCACGAGAACAGTGTCTGTTTTGTTTGCTGCCATAGTGCATGTGTGGCACTGTACCTGGGATATACTTAGCATTCAAAAAGTAATTGTTGAAAGAATTAACTGATGAATGAATAGATGGGTGAATTAAAGGATAGACATGATTAAAATAATTAGAAGAAAGAAGGAAAAAAGCTTTCCTTAGGAAGCTTCTATTCTTTTTACTACCAAATAGGGTATGTTGACTTAACTAGCCATTACGAAGCCAAATGAATCCATAGCTAAATACCTAAGATGCTTATTGGATATGGTGGTGCCGGAAACCCAAAGGCTTCTTGATATTCTTGATGATACAACTGGATCAATGGCAAGTGATTTTTATACATAAGCCTTTTGTTTAGTTTTTCTTTAAATTGAGCACATAGGTTTTCAGATCTACTGTCCCATGCCACATGATGATTTTTTTTGCTTAAATTCTTTTATTGGTACATTTTAGGTGTACAATATGTTTACATTTATCATTGGGTGTTTGTACCTGTTCATGATGTATCTTGGTTCTTATTTTTTCCCCATTACCTGTGTGCCCTTCACCCCTCCACCGTTCCCTATTTACATAGACTTCGTTTCCATTTTTTTTTCTTTTTTCATAATTTTTCCTTCCCCTTCTTTCCTTTCCCCATCTCCTCCCATCACCCCTACCCCTTTGGACCTTTTCCTATTTCAAAGTATCAATTATTAGTTATGAATCCTTTTAATCCTTATTTACACTTTCAGTTTCTCACACTAGAGAAACTATTCGGTATTTACACACGTGTGTCCTATTGATTTCACTTAAGAGTATGGCCTTAATATGCATCCATTTAGCTATAAATGACTCTAGTTTCTCATTCTTTATGGCTGAGTAGTACTCCATTTTATAAAACACCCACATCTTCTTTACACATGATGATTTTTAATCAGTGACAGAAGTCCTATGAGACGTTGCCACCTAGTGATATTGTAGCTATCTTGGTTTGTGTAAATATACTTTATCATGCTCACTCAATGATGCAATTGCATTTCTGAGAATGTTTCCCTATTGTTAAGCTGCACATGACTGAACTCATTGGATTCTGACATTTCAAACGAGGAACACATAGAGTTATTTTCATGGCATCAATATAGGGCTTGGCATAGATTAGGGACTCGGTAAACTTCTGAATGAATGATTGGATATGCAAATCACTTTGTATAGGTCAAGCCAGCCGAGCATTACCCTATGAGAATGTGTGGCAAAAAGATGCTGTGCTCTGTAGTATAGCTCTTTAGTTGGGTAAGAACTTGAGTTTCTGCTGCACTGGTTCAGTGCTTACCGTTTGTTAACTTGCTCCACAGCAATACTGCAGCGCCTGGCAATGTCTTCCACCGTCTCACTGCTGGCTGAAATGACCCCCACGCTCTTGGCGACAGCTTTGGCTGTGATGGGATGATCTCCTGTGACCATAATGACCTAGAATACAGACATCAAGGACTCGTGGGGCATGAGGGACTCAGCTGGTGGCAGCAGAGATCATTGTTTAGCATCAGGGCCTGGCAGAGTATTATTTGTGGCTGGTGTGTTTTGCTTTCCGAGCAGTTCTGGATCGAAGACACAACTGTCATGAAGGACACACTTGTCCTATTGGGTCTACCCTTGCTCCTAGGCTTCTTATAGTCCCTCCTCTGATGCTAGAGGAGGCTCTTCTACTTTGATGTCACTTTATTTGTGAAAGGGCCTATAGATGTCTACCTGAGGCAGCCCCATGTTGCTTCAATAGTCTTGATACGAACATGGTAATGGACACTCATATTTTGGTTCTAATATCATGAAGATTAGCAGGTGATGGAGGCTGAACCTCAAAACTGACTAATAACACTTTTTAAAATTATCTATTATGGTCTAAGGTAAGATGTGGTCAATTCATGGCACTGTGAGATTCTCATTGTGGTTCATTCCACAGAGACACAATCCTTTTGCTTTTACAGATTAGTTATTGAAATCTTAGCATAGTGAAAGTAGAGGTTAAAGGGAGCTATGATATTTACTTAAAGAGCCTAAGTACTCTCCATGTCTTATGACCATCATTCTTAGAAAGGGATGCAACCTAACTGGAGGGCTTCTTAAGTCATGAAAATAACTCCCACCTTGATCCCTGCACTCCGGCATTTGGCAACTGCATCTGGCACAGTGGACCGAGGGGGATCGATCATTGACAGAAGCCCCACAAAGCACAGGTTGGAAGTGGGAAAGTTCATAGCATCTACATCAAATGGATAGCTCTCTGGAAACTCATCTTCTGGCAGGTAGAGATGACAGAAACCTATAATGGGTATGAATATGGGAATCAATGAAACTAGGACACGGAATGACAAAAATAAAGAAGATATAGGTCAGTGGTTTAGCAGGTGCTTAGCATTTGTGGGCCCTGAGCTCAAATCCCCAGCACCAAAAATAAAGAAAGAAAGAAATGGAAATCTCAGCCCTTTATTATTTACTGTTTTACCATGCATTAGCCTATATCAGAATTGTTTAATTCCTCCAATTCCACAATACATGCTTTTAAAAGGAAAGATATGTTCATCCAAAATAATGTATTATGATCACTAGGTTCTATGCTATGTTCTAGAGGTATAAAGACTAAGATAAGTAAAGTGGACAGCCTTTATTTCTGAACATATCCCTGTTTTGTGATGGGACTGAGAGCTAAAGAAACCAAGCATAATAAAATATGGTACAGACTTCGGAGTGTAGCTATACTTCAGCTACTTGGAGAGTCAGGTGAGACTTTTCCAGGGAGGTCACATGTGAGAAAGGTGTGTTTTCCAGGGAAAGAAGGGAAGGTTGGGGGTTGAAAACTCATTTTAGGCAGAGAAGCCAGCCCAAGATATTTGACAACACTGGGTAGGAAATTTGGGCATCTGGTCAGTGGTACCAAGTTCGGTCCTTAATCAAGATAAACACATGAGAAAGGGCATTAGGAACAAGGTAGAGCCAGCCTCTCCTCCCAGACATCAGCCACTCAGGCTGAGGTAGAAGGCGTTTTTGTGTCTGGTGGAACCTCCCAGATGGTGTGATCCTCTTACGAGCTTTTACATAAAATTAATTCTCAGCATGGTCTGCTTCTTTACAGATTTCAGTAAGACAGACTTTGAAAGGTCAAACACCACATTCCTGGAGCCATTCTAATCAGATGGGGGCGAATCCTGTGCTGAAAAGATTACTTGGTGCCTGGGTTCCTTAGGGTATGCTTATATCATTAGCATCTCATTTGTACATTTTATCTGTTTTACAGACTCTAATATCCTTTATAAACACACATTCCATGGATTCCATGTCTACCGGCAAGAGCTTTCATGCTGTTTAATGAGCCTTATCATTGACCATGAGCTTCTGTTTTCTTGAATTCATCATCCTATGGTTCTGAACTGGTGCTTTTCTGTTGACCCATGATTCTGACAAAGGAACTCACTGTCACCTGTGAGACCACTGCAGTTACCACAGTGTTTGTATTTCTAAGGCTCATGCCCCATTTCAGTTGCTAGCATTACTTTTACCAACTCATGAAAAGGGTACTTCATCATTTATTTTTTTTTTTTGTACCAGGGATTGAACTTGGGACCTTGCGCTTGCAAGGCAGGCAGTGGCACCACTGAGCTAAATCCCCAGCCCCTTAATCATTTTTTATATCCACTAATTCCATCGTGACGCTTGCATCTGACCCGTCCTTCACACACCCATCACCATGCATCACATGCCACCCCCTCTCAGCTGAATGAGGACAGCCGACTCCTGCTGAGTCTCGTGTCTCTCCTCTCCTTGCTGCTACCAGGACTATGCTTAACAAACACTATAACTCTGACCAGCTCACTCTTGTTGCAAAGCCTCCAGTGTTCACTACTGAAGGCAGACAACACTCCAATTCCTTAACCATGTACTCAAGCCCTACACACCGTGACCTCCAATTTATTTCTATGGCCCTGCCTCCCACACCTTTGCCATCTCACCTACTCTGCTACACTTGGCATGGGCTGGCTCACTGTACCCTGTGTGCATATGCCCTATCTCTTCCCAGGATGTCCTCTGTGGTCCCCTGTACACAAATACCTTCACTCCATTTCCCTTAAGTACTGCCATTCAAGGCCCAGTGTAAAATGTGACTCCTACCCTGATGTTTTTGATTTTCCTTGTCTGGAAGCAACCCTATTCTTGGTGCTATCATACAGTATCCTCTTATATATTTGCATCCTGTTTATCATATTTTTTTTCAGTGCTGGGGATCTAACCTAGATTCTTGCCCATGCTAGGTAATCTCTGTATCACCTAGATACATCCCCAGCCCCTCATGTTCTTTTTATGATTCATGTGACACATAGCTGCTCTGCCAGCTCTTGAGGCCTCATTGTCCATGCCTCCCAAGAGGTGGGCAGGGATTCTGCTGCCCGCACTCACCTAGCACACGTTCACCCAGGCCGCCCAGCTCCATGTAGGCTGTGTGGAAGGCGGTGGCATTGCTCTTGCCCAGTGGCTGCTCCTGGCCATTGATCATGATGGTGCTACACCTCTCTAAGATCCTCTCTGGGGCCCCCTTCATTACCACGAGGAAGTGCTTGTCTTCAGGGTCTTCTGTCTCGTGTATGGACAGCTAGGAGGCATCCAGAGGGCATGTAAGACACAGTATATTTACCATGGCTCTTCCAATTAGCAACAGGACAGGAAGGGGAAACCCATTCTCCCCACTTGTCCTTGAGGTGTAATGGAGGAAGAGGAGCTCTGACATCCCCAGGTATGTCCTAGCCTTTTAATCTTTGTAGCCAACTAATAAGCAGAGACCAGAGAGACATTTGTCGGATTGGAATCCTTGTAAAGTGGAGCTTGTCTTTCAAACAGAAACTGGCTACTGCTGCACATGGTAATACATGTCTGTAATCCCAGCACTGTGGGAGCTGAGGCGGCAAGAAGTTTAGGAGACACTGTTTAAAAAGATGCTCAGTGCAAAAGCCCTAAGTCCAACATCCAGTACTGAAAAAGAAAGGAAAAAAAGAAAAGAAAGAAGAAAGGAATGGAGGGAGAAAGAAAGAAAGAACAAAAAAGAAAAGAAAAGGAATTGATTGCTTTAAGGAGGCCAGATGTGGCCCTCAGCCTGGAACAGGCTCTGCTGGGGGCTGTCAGAGTGGCCTCAGGGGCTCAGCCCCTCCATCCCGTGGTGAGCAGCCATTTCTCATAAGGAGCTCTGTTCACAGCTCCGAAGAGGGCAGGAGTTCCTGCACCTCTCCATGCTGGGCTCAGTTCAAACTTACTGCCTGGGCGTGAAAGAAAATAGCAGAGGTGCGGGGAAGGGGACACTGTCACACAGAGTCTTCAGGAAGACAGCAAAGGAACAAGGCCACAAGTTTGACATGGAAGAGGGCCAAGAGGTGGAGGGAGGGGAGGGGAGTGGAGAGAAAGGAAAGGAGATGTAAAAAAAGAATTAAGATGTATTATGTACACGGGCCACCTTCCCAGGATGAATGTGCTCCCTGTGTCCTACAAACATGTACTAATAAAAATAAAAATGGAACAATGTTTGGCAGGAACACCTTTTACCCAGCCATTCTGTCTCTAGAGCCACCCTAATAAGATTATTAAAAATGGGCCGGGGTTTAGCTCAGTGGCTTCACCACCTGCTGCGCGAGTGCGAGGATCCGAGTTCGATCCCTGGTACCAAAAAAAAAAAGAGAGAGAGAGAGAAAAGATTATTAAAAAATGTAAAATAATCCTATAAAATCATAAAATGGCTCACTTTCATGGAGCCCTTATTATATATGAAGTGCTCTTTCTTCTAAGCACACAAAAGGATTTCAAGGAAGCTTTTGGAATCTGTAATCTTTGGGAGCAAATAGGTCATGAAGAAAAGTTCTACCATTTTTGATCTAACAATTGATTTTAAATCAGTAGTCTTTGGACTTTGGGATATCAAGGATGAGAACAATTAGAAAAAATAGCAGAGGGCAAATAGGGTTACTAATTGCTTATTCTTTTTATGGTCAAGTAACGACATTAAAAAAACCCTGATCCATCCAACCAACTGACCTATGCAAAACAAACCCCCAAACCTTCAATCTATTATTGCTATCATTTTCTAAAAGATCAGGCAGAGTTTGAGGTGCAGTTCCCTGGTGAAGTGCTTGCCTGGCATTCTCAGGGCCCTGGGTTCAATCTCCAGCATTGTCGGGGGAAAAAGAGGCACTTTCATATTTAAAAGTAGGAATAATAAACACTTTTATGGTGTGCACTAGATACTAGGCACTGTTCATGTCTGTACATACTAACGCATTTAATCCTTAAAACATCCCTGAAAGACCAGGAGTGCAGCTTGATGGCGAAATGTTTATCTAGCATGACAAGCCCTTGGTTTGATTCCCAGCATCGAGGAAAGAGAAAAAAATCCATGAGCACTGTCATTGCTTTTATCAGTAGGAAACTGAGGCCCAGAGAGGTTCAATAGTCACACATGAGTAGATGTTGAGCTGGAATATTTTTTTGCCATACTAGAGATTAAATGCAGGGCTTAATGCATGCCACACAAGAACTCTACCACAGAGCTACACCTCCAACCATAGGTTGAAATTTAGATCCAGGATAACAGGTTCCAGAGGTCTTGTTCTGAATCACAGAGGATATAAATGATACCATTTAAAATTAAATACATTCATCTTTATATAAAGCTTTATAAAGCATTGTCCTAACTTTCCAGTAAATTATTTTCTGTTTTTTGGGCAGTGCTGAGGTTCAAACCCAGGGCCTCTCACATACTGGGCAACTGCTCTACACTGAACTACATCATCTCTCTCTCTCTCTCCTTTTTTTTTTTTTTTTTTGAGACATGGTCTTGCTAAGTTGCCCAGGCAGACCTTGAAATTGCAATCCTCCTGCTTCAGCCTTCCAAATAGCTGGGATTACAGGTGCAGGCCACCACTACCAGTTTGCTGTAATCAGTTTTAAATAATTTCCTGGATAGTCTCTTTGGGCATGGCTATTTTAACACTAAATAAGGCATGGACTTTCCACTTTTCTTTTCCTTCTGCTGAATGATACACAGAGACTTCCAAGGCTATGACTTCTAAAGCCCTGTTTAAATAGAGTGTTGCTTATGTATAAAAGTAAAGTGGTCCTAATGGCATTCAAGAGAGTAGCTTTTGCAGTGCTGGGGATTGAACTCATGGCCTCCCATGCTAGGTAGGCACCCTACTCTTGGGCTCCACCCCTTCCCCAACAGAATCTCTGAGTTCTTTGGTGAGGGCTCACGCAGCCCTGCTCCCCACGTCTGGTCCCAAGTCTGTATAGCCCGCTTTTGCCCATAGGAAGCCCCCAGAACTGGCTTTCTCTCTCTTCTCACATGGAAAGAAGTGCCCGTGCTGTGACAGATGGAGCCTCAGAAACATTCTGAGACCTGCTCCTACTTGCAGGTCATTATCCTGAGCTTTACCAGCTCTGTTTGAAACCTGGCTCTGGCCCTCACAGCTGTGTACCAACCTCTGCACTTCAATTCCTCATCTTCTATCTGCTTCAGAGTCATTGTAAGAAGGAATGATTTCATGCATTTGGAAATTAGCTCAGAATAGCTGCTAGTTATGCCGCTACTGTTATTTTAGAATTGTTGCTCATTCTATCTTTAGTTATGTTTCAAATAAGACACTGATTTCCTGGCTTCAAATACTTTTGTTTTGTTTATTTGCTTTATTTTGGTACTGTGGATTGAACCCAGGGCCTTCAGACTGAGCTACATCCCCAACTCTTTTAAAATTTGGAGTCTCATTAGGCTGCTAAATTGTCCATGCTGGGCTTGTACCTGTGATCTTCCTGCCTCTGCCTCATAGAGTTTGCAGATTACAGGAATACCAACAGGCCAGGCTCCCCTGGTTTGAAATTTTACATAATACATTTTTGTTAATTGCCTGTATAGCTAACCACAACTTTTAGTGGCTCATTATCCACAAAGAAGATGTCTGCAACTCAAACAGCTGCTCATTAATTCCAAGTTCTATATAAACCGAGATGAGTAGACAATCCCTGGTAATTTCCTTACACATGGTTATTCTCTTTTTGTACAGTCATGCATTGCATAATGATATTTTGATCAAGAAGGGACCACATACATGGTGATGGTCTCCTAAGATTATAGTGGAGCTGACAATTCATATTACCTACTATTTTTACTGTACCTTTTCTATATTCAGATACATTTAGATACACAAATAACATTGTATCATAAGTATCTGCAGTACTCAGTATGATAACAGGTTATACAAATTTGTAGCTTAGGAGCAACTGGCTATACCACCTATAAATGATACCAGTAGTGGGCTGAGCCTTCTAGGCTCGTGCAAGTTCACTCTGTGATGTGTGCACAATAATGAAACCACCTAACAACACCTTCTTCAAAGGCATCCCCAATTTTAAGCAATGCATGACTGTATGTTCTTATGCCCAGCTTGAGAGTCTGGGGAAAATCGCATCTGCACTAGGGCCTTGGGCTATGAACTGCTGTTTGTCAGGATACAAGGAGGGTGGAGATGGTTGACTATTGGCCACCCCCGAAATGGTGGGAGAAATGAGGTGAGGGTGGCCATTTTCTTCCTGCACAGTGGGTGGACAGGAGGGCTCTACCAATGGATCAGGGCGTGGGACAGGAAAACAGTGTGACCAGTCATCCGAGAGACTCGTCTTCCTCAAGGGAAACCCTTCCTCACATCATCAGACTGAACTGTCCTACCTCTGTGCAGTATAAAATGCATGCACTTTGGACTCCAAGAATTTTCCTTATCTATAAATTGGGATTCATTGGTCCTACCTCATAGCCTTGTTGTGAGAATTAAGTGAGAAATGTAGGTAAAGTGCCTGATACACACAACTGTCCTTTGATATACTCAGGAGATTGGCTCCAGGACTCTTGAGGATATCAAAATTCAAGTCCCTTATACTAAATAACATAGTGTTTGCATGGAATCTATGCCCATCTTCCCATAATCTTTCAGCCACCTTTAGATGACTTACACCATCTAATACAATGTTGATGCTAGGCAAACAGTTGTTACAATGTATTGTTCAGGGAATAATGATAAGAAAAAAGTCTGTACATATTTTGTGCAGATACTATTATTTTGTTTCCAGATATTTTTGATCCACATTTGGTAGCATCTATGAATGTGGAATTGGAGGGTAGAGAGGCCCAACTGTACTCAGTGAGCAATAGATATTAGTTCTTCACACTTCCCCCACCTCTCATTTATCCTTCGTCATGTGATTGGTGATCTTCACTTGTACAAAAGTTACCTGGTGGTGGCGGCGGCGGTGTGGTGTGTGTTTGTGCGTATTTTAATATGTATGGATCATTCATAGGAGAAGCAGGCCACGAAAAACTCTTTACCTTTTTCACCTTCTACCCTGCTTCAGGGGAAGAAAGGGGGCCAAAGGAAGCTCGACCTGGGTTTACCGGACCCTCAGGCCCTGTATCCCCCTGTGAACTAATTCTAAGGCCAGGAATCATTCAAATTATGAGCTAATCAGTGGATATATGCAGGAAGAAGAGTTTTAGTGACAAAAGAGGTTGCCAGTTGTGAAGAAAAACTCACCTGAAATTTATTGGTAGAATTAAATGGAATTTCAGCCACTTTGCGGTTTCTTTTTCTAATTTCCATCACATCACCCAAAATGACCTCAGAAAATTTCAAAAGAGCAGTTTCTGAGGCATCTCCAACCACGACTTTCTGGAAATCAAAAGATATAAATATTTGCAGCACATAGTCTGGTTCCTTTGTGTTGTTTTCAATTAACTAACATGCATCTCCTGACAAAATGTACTATCTCGTTAAAGACACAATGTTGTCACTTGACCACCAGTGCCTGAATCAGGACCATGGTGAGAGTGTAAATCAATGTGGTCACCTACCAGCTCAAATAAGTGAGAGCTATAAAAGGACACAGTTCCCTATCTCTGAATTTAGACAGGACCCACCTAGGAAAGGGGCTGAAGGAAGTCTTCTAGAAACCAGAGTAAGATGAATAGAGGCATGCAGGGTTCCATTATGAGTGCTGGAAATGGAGGGGATGTGGAGATGTGGTAGGTTTGGAGATCCCTAATAGGTGGGCTGGGTCTAGACTCAAGAAGCAAAAAATAGAGAATCACAAGGTATTTCTGAGAAAAACTGGAGATATAATCAGCAGTTCTGGAAAATTAAGGGAGGAATAAGCCAGAATCAAGGAGGCCAGTAAAGAGATTGCTTCTTCAGTACCTTAGTTGCAAGGTATTGGTGATAATACAAATGTAAAATTATGCATATTTTGAAGCAAGAATGATAGGACTTGGCTCACTGATAGATATCAGGAAAGGAGGACAAAGATGACTTCCAAAAGCATTGGCTAGATGACAAGTGCAATGCCTATGTCATAGAAAACTGAAAAATTTGGGTCAAGGTACTGACCGGAAGCCAGGCTGGGCACGGTCAGAAGGTGACAAGTGTCACCTGTTGAGAGGCTCTGCAGTGGAACTTTCAAGACGAGACACATGGCTTGCTGTTGGTCTACATTGGGGTTTAGGCGAGAAGTCAGAACTGGGCCTAAAATGTGAAAGGCACTGACAGAGAAGCGACTTGCCAGGAGTGTCAATGAGTTTCCTGATAGGGAAAGAAAAACAAGCACACAAAAAATGTAAGAAAGAGGAAAGATCAGTGAAAAAATAGTTGGCAACTGGAGGAGTCTGGAGAATGGATTCAGAGTCTTACTGAGATGTGGAAGAAGAGAGAGAAGGGGAGGGAGGAAGCGGAAAGAAGCGTGGGAGGGGAGACAGGGAAGAAGAGGCAGCAGGGAAGGAGGAGCAGGTGGTGGGAAGCTTATTTAGGGCCCAGTGTTTCAGGACTTAGAAGAGCCCCATCTACTGCCGTACCTTAGCCAAGAGGGCATGTGCTAACATGGTTTCATCCAGTTTCATTTGAAACTTCAGAGAATGAGACTTGGAATAAACTTTGATTATACCCACTTGGCTGGAAGGCAACTTAAAGGCATGTTTATTTTCTGGAATGAGATAGAATTTTCAAAAGAATCTAAATCAGTGTTCTGAGATCTTGGGCCAGGTGTGGTGGTACACTTCTGTAATCCCAGCACTCAGGAGACTGAGGCAGGGTCACCATGAGTTTGAGGCCCACATGACTTACATTGGTGACTTCAAGGCCAGCCTGAATGACATAGTGACAGCCTGTCTCAAAAAACAGACAAACCAACCCCATATTCTAAGATCAGCTAAGCATCTTTGTGACTTCTCAAAGGCAGCTGGAGTGAAGAAAACCTTCCGCATGCACTTGAGTCACACTGCTCTTACTAGTATAAATTTTCCACTGTAGGAGAGATTAAATCACTCAAGTGGAACACAGAGTGACCCATGCTCGCTGTGATATAAGGCCAAGCAACTCAGTAGATTTACCTTCATGATAGGGATGTTTTCTTGTCCTGGCCTGAACTCCGCTCGGTTACACAGTGCTATTATCTTGGATAAAGAGGCCCAGGTTCCAGAGCTTTGGTCAAAGGCTTGGTCTGGAGTGGATGGAAAGAACAGTGGCTGCTATGGGTGCTGGGCTGCCACACCCATGTCACCCTCCACGTGATGCACTGCCACTTGGCCAGGCTTCGGGCCAGAATGAAGGCTCCAGAAAACTCACTCAATTGGTTTTCACTGGTGTCAGCCATGAAGATCTGATTGTCGAACCACAGATGCGCCACGGCCATCCTGTTCTGGGTCAGAGTCCCAGTCTTGTCCGAGCAGATGATGGAGGTAGAGCCAAGGGTCTCTACTGCCTCCAGGTTCTTCACCAGGCAGTTCTTCTTGGCCATCCGCTTCGCTGTCAGTGACAGGGTCACCTGAGCAGAGAGAGGACAGGGCTCAGGGATGGCCATTCTGAACTCAGGTTTCATCACACAGAAACTGCTGAGGTTAATTGTGATTGAATTTTAGGAACGATCTGCAATAGTTTTAGGTCAGAGGTATTGTTGGGAATGCACCAAGGCTTGCCCCATGACCAAAAAGCCACCAAACACCCTAAAAGCCACAATCTTTTAAAGTATGAGACACTTTTAATTCTTTCATTCTTTGAAGAAAAAGTCCTGAGGGACCAATGGGTGGCAGACAGGCCTGGTGGCTGCAGTTGATGCTAATGTGTAATTTGGAAAGGAGGCTGGGGAGCTGGAGTGTCCCTCAGAGGTAGGGAGCTTGTCTGGCACACAAGAGACCCTGCGGTGAGAAGGGAAGGGAGAGAACACACTAGCTGGGGCCTCCCTGCCCTTGCCAGTCATGAACATGAATGCATAAGCGGCCTGGACTGGTATATGCCAAAGAGGTTGTGCCCAGGCACCCATGTGCGTGCGTGCATGCGTGTGTGTGTGTGTGTGTGTGTGTGTGTGTGTGTGTGTGTGAGAGAGAGAGAGAGAGAGAGAGAGAGAGAGAGAGAGAGAACACTGAGACTGGGGATTGGACCCAGGGCTGCACCCCTAGTTCCTGTTTTTTCTGAGACAGGGTCTCACTAAGTTCCTCAGGTGGGACTCAAACTTGCAATCCTCTTGCCTCAGCCTTTCAGTATTCTGGGATTATAGGCCACTATACTTAGCTTTTTTTTTTTCTAAGTAGAAATGTGAGCCAGGTGTGGCGGTGCACACCTGCAATCCCAGAACTCTGGAAGGCTGAGGCAGGAGGATCACAAATTTGAGCCCAGCCCAGCCCTTAGTGACTTAGAGAGGCCCCATCTCCAAATCAAATATAAAAATGGGCTGGGGATGTAGCGCAAGGCAAAGATCCGAGGCTCAATCTCTAGCGCCGAAACAAACAAACAAACAAGTGGGGAAGACATTAGGTTTCTAGAAAAATACGTAAATAGTGGCACGAGCCCACGTTCTCTAGATCTTCAGGGAGCAAAGTAATCTCTTTGAATTGCACATAGAGCTCTGGAAAATGTAAAGTTTTCAAGGACAACACATTTAAATGTTAAAAATATCAGTTTCTTTTGTCAAGGCCTCTAAGACTCAGTGTCCTCAGAATGTCACATGGTGGCCCTGGGGGGACCTGTAGATGGAGACTTAGGCTTTGCCGGTGGGCACCTCCCCAGCAGCAGTGGTTGGTGCTAGCAGTGTGGGGTGCAGGGGGCCTAGCAGAACGGACTCACAGTGACAGTGGCCAGGAGGCCCTCAGGCACATTGGCCACAATGATGCCAATGAGGAAGATGATGGAGTCCAGGACCTGGTACTTCAAGGACACGGCGATGATGAAGAAAAGGAGGCCGACGGAGACGGCCACGCCTGCCACAATGTGGACAAAGTGCTCGATCTCAGTGGCAATGGGCGTCTTCTCACTTCCCACCCCTGAGGCCAAGGAGGCGATGCGGCCAATGACGGTTCTGTCCCCCGTGTTGATGACCACGCCGGTCGCAGTGCCTAGAAGGAAGGAGACCTTTTACTCTACGGGCCCTGCCCATAGCCCTCTCTGCAGGGTCGCACGATGGGTTAGCTTGTGACAGTACAAACGCCAACATCAGTACTCTGAACCCTCAGTTCTATGTTTCCTACGGCAAAAGCTTTGTACCAAGGGATGCGTCAGGCAGAAACGCCAGGCCCCAGAAGGAGAAGCAGTCCAAGTGGGGCGTGTGGTCCTGAGAACCCGTCGACCTTACCTTCCAGACAGGTTGTGGAGTAGAAGCCAATGTTCTTCGTTTCCAGGGGATTTTCATGGGTAAACTCAGCTGAGCGAGGCTGGGGCTCAGATTCCCCAGTTAGAGAGGAATTATCCACCTGGGGGACATTTTGAAACAGTCCAAAAGCAGGCACTTGTTCTCTGCCTCTCCCACTGGGCTTGGGAAAGAAAAGCATGCCCGCCAGCTCTGAGGGGATCCTCAGGGTGGATATCCCTGAGGCTCACCTTGCACCCCTGGGAAGACAGCAGCCTGATGTCTGCAGGGATCTGGTCTCCTCCTTTGATCTCCACAATGTCCCCCACCACAAGCTGCTCTGCAGGGATGACCTTCTTTTCTGAGTCACGAATGACAAGAGCTTCCTGTGGAAAAGCACAGAATTGAGGGGCGAAGGACTGCTATTGGTGGTGACCCTATAGCTGTCAGAATGAGACTGAACACTGTTTCACCTGAGGCCTGAGGACTCCGAGGACTGTTTTTTTTCTTGAGCTTTGTTCTTGAATGAGAAAAGGCTGCGGTCATGTGAACATGGCCAAGTGAGGGTGCTGGGCCTCAAGGGTGAGCCTCTCAGCTATGTCCAAGAGAAATACCAAGGGTCGGTCCACAGGATCTTTTGACGAGGTGTGAAGGACTTTAATGAGGTGGTGTCCTGCTTTTTAGCACAACAGCAGATACCTTTTCCACTCAGCCTCCAGCTTTGGGTCAGGGCCAGGGTGACTCCCTGCCTAAAAGGGGTTCCTGGGGAAGAGGGGACAACTGGGTCCCCTGGGAGCATTCTGAGATACATGAGCTGAAGCAAAAGCAGCCACAAATAAAAGCCATGGGTAGCTCTCCCTGGAGAGCTGGTGAAGTAACATTCTAGAACCACCTGAATTGACTGTCGAAATGGTCCAGGAGACGCTATGCAATGACTAAGTTCTGTTCTGCTTTTCCTTTGACTGAGACTTGGTTCTCACTTCATTTAATTGTCTTAAACCCTGAGAGGAACTAAGGTTCTGAGAGAGGAGGTAACTTGCCTAAGATATCCCAGACAGCAAAGGGAGGGGATCAGGGTGCTTCCTCACCTGGAATTCACACAGGGACCACAGGAAGAGTGGCTGCTACTCACCTGGGGGATCATCTTACTGAAGCTGGCCATGATGTTGGTACTTTTGGCCTCTTGATAATAAGCAAAGATCCCTGTTAGAATTACAACCAGGGCAAGCACCACACCCAAGTACACCTGTGTGAGGAGGAGAGGCGACAGTTAGAAACAGGGATATCTTTAGCATCCTTAATCCAAAATTCCAAAATCTGAAATGCTCCAAAATCTGAAACTTTTTGAGTTCCAACAAAATGCCAAGGTGGGAAATTCCACACCTGACCTCATGTCAAAACACAGACACTAAAAATTATTACAAAAACTTACCTTCAGGGTGTGAATAAGGCATGTAGGAAATGTAAACAAATTTTGTGTCTACACTGAGGTGCCATCCCCCAAATATCTCATTGTGTCTATGCAAATACTCCAAAACAATACACAGTCTGAGCTTGTGAACACTTCTAGGCCGTCATGTCCCTTGGAAGTCACTCCTTACCTGTCCCCAGCCTGCCCCACTGATGTGACCTATCTCCAGGGATGTCAACACAGTTCCTTTTCATCAGTGGCCTCATACAACACAAGACCTTTTGCATCTGGCTTCTTTCTCTTAGCATGGGGCTGGACAACTCAATGTAGTGGGTTTGACATTCAGGTTAGTTGCCTTTTCTGGTAAAGGAAGAGGCTAGCTTTGTGGGGAGAAAGCCTCAAAATACTTCACATGCATGTAGATTATTTTTCCCATAGGAACTCAGGGAGTTTTGCCTGTCTTAAAATTTATGCTCATATTGCTTCTGAAGCATTGAAAAGTCAGGTAGTATTTGTTTGACAATGGGGAGGATTATGATTTTGTCATCTCCTGCAGTGACTGATGGGTACCAGCATCTTGCCTCTGGCCCAGCACTGTGCCCACTGATGGCTGGAAGGTGGCTTACACTGTCAAGAGATGCAGATTTATCGTTGACATACTGAATCCCATACGCAATCCAGCACAGGACAGCTCCTATCCACAGAAGTATGGAAAAGCCCCCCACCATCTGCTTGAGGAATTTGATAATTTCTGGAGTCTGCTTCGGAGGACTGAGGGTATTGGGCCCATCTCGAGCCAGGTGCTCAGCAGCTCTAGCACTGGAGAGACCCTGAAAAAGCCAAGAAAAACACATACATAGAAACAAACAGTAATTAGTTTCTGGTACCTGGTTACTCCATGGATGTACATCCAAATCAGTGTTCAGACACCGCAGCACCCCAGAAGTCTACTCTGCTTCTTCCGGTTGTAATTCATGGATCTCTCTGTGTATAGTTTCAGCCTCTCGAAGGCCACCCAAATAGGATAGAGTGGACATTACACTTCCCTACACATCTGCCTCCTTAAGGCCAGGGTTACTGTCTCCCTTTGTCCTTCATTGCCAATCAGTGTGAACTACATGGTAAGTACTTTTGTTAACTTGAAAACAGATGGACATTCAGATGTCAAGACAGGCAAACTTTTGAAATTGAACTTGGATCTGAATTCACAGAAAGAAGTAATACTTCTGTGGTGGGGGAGTCTGTAAGATGAGGGCTCTCATATGGTTACTTGGGGTCCTCACTTTCTAACACAGCCTCCTCAGTTTTCTGATAAGAAGAACCCCCTTGACCACTGTACTTCCTGAAGACAGGGAGGAAGTGCCTGTATCCTTGTAGGGACACCACAGCTCCCCAGTGGCCACAGGCAAAGGATTTTCTATGTCCTGGCATCTGTCCGGCTTGAAAAGAGCTTGGCTCAGGCCGTGGTTCAGGTACAATGGCTCTGGGAGGCTAAGTGGCCCTGTCTCAGGATCCAGACTGCAGTCCATGGGTAGCCTTACAGGTTTAGTTGAAGGTCTCTCATCCTAAAGGTGCCTTTCCCACACACCGAAGTGTACCGCCTTCTCATTTGCAGGGCCAGGAGGCTTCTCTCCCTATTCCCCAGTTCTCTGATGACTTACTGTGATGATGTTTGTGCCATATTTCTGTTCTAGCTCCTCACTGGTGAGTTTGTGATCATCCTGAAATCCAGGAAGGGAAGGAGAACAGAATGGATTAGGTCATTCCAAAAGATTCAACCCCCACTCTTACTGCCCTGGAAACTGGGAGAGGCACTAAACATGGGATGGGGCAGAAAATGTGAAGAAGAGGAGAAAAAGGACCCTGCTGCCAGTGGCTATGCAACAAGGGAAGATGCTGTGGGACAGCCTTGTCCTGGTCATGGCTGCCCTAAGAGTTTGCACTGCACTTGCCACTGGCGCGGAGTGAGCTGTCCTTAGCCTTATGAACAAAGCAATGCCTACTACCTCACCCCGCTCTCCAGCATGTGCAAGTCCTGGCATCCTTATTGGCCAGGTACTAGCAGCTGGATAATTAATTCAGACCTGGATCCTGGAACTGGCTGAGGGTGATGATTGAACCCAAAGTACACCCAGTTCCTATGTTTGGGCAGCAGCTCCCTCCCTGAGGGTCTCTGGAAGAAGCATGACCCCTCTTAAGAATTCCAGTCATATGGCAGGGGGTATCACAATCCCCAACTTGCAACTATACTACAAAGCTACTGTGATAAAAACAGCATGGTCCTGGCAAAGAAACAGACTTGAGGACCAGTGGAACAGATTAGAAG
>NW_004624776.1:18492309-18527128 GCF_000247695.1 Heterocephalus glaber
AAAAAAAAAGAATTCCAGTCATGAAATTCAAGCAGTTTACTGGTTAGAGAAGCCCCTCAGATTAAAAACTTCCCAATAAGCAAACACCAGTGTGGCCCACACTGGCTGATTTTACTAGCCTTGAAGGACTGAAGCAGAGGTTCTCACCCATGGCACTACTGATATTCCAGACCAATAATTCTTGGTTTTGGGGTCTCCACTTCCTACCACACTGTCTCTGGGTTGCGATAACCGAAAGCATTCCTAGATGTCCCCTAGGTGAGGCAAGGGAAGAGTCTCTCTCTCCTCTCCCTCTGAGAACCTCTGGGCTGCAGAACTGGAAGTCTCTTCTTGTAGGAGAAAACTCAGGGGAAGTTGTCCTCAGCCCCTAGCAAGCCCAACACCCAGGATTATTTAAACCCTGATTATCTGAAACAGAGATTTATCCTGTGACTGCTACCAGAGCCATGTATTTCAAGAATATGCAGAAAAGTTTCATGTTGCATTAAGATCAGGTCTTGCGATAAAAGAGACTTTATTATTTTGCTTCCAGCTCTCTTCTCAGCCTATGCTGCTTTGCTCATTTAGCCATTCCACCAACATCAATTGAATGTGATATTGGCAGGGATCCAGAGGGCTAAGACAGAATTCTGTGCAGAGTATAATGTAATGAGTTTGCACAGATACAACAGTGGATTATCTGTCTTCTTTTCTTTTTTTGGTATCGGGGATCAAACTCAGCACCTGTGCTTGCAAGGCAGGCAGCAGAACCACTGGGCTAAATCCCTGGCCCAACAGTGGATTATCAAAGAGATTGTTTGCATGGCTGGAACTCCAACTTTGTAAAGTCCCTGCAGCGAGGTCCCTGAAGCCTGGGTGTCGGAGACAGGGGAAAGGGTGAGGTGAGGCGGTGCACATGTCGGGTGCCTTCTGCTGTTCAGAACTGGAATAGCACAAGGCCAAACCCAAAGTGGCAGATGTGATGTACAGATATTCAGAGATACACAGATCTACAGATCAACGAGATATAAAGTGATATACCGAGTGGAGATACACAGAGAAGGCAGGGATAATTTTAGTGACCAAGGGTCTAATTTGCCCAAAGGTCAGGGTATAAAAACATTCAAGTACCATGTGACAAAGTATAGGATTCTTGTAAGAAGCTTGAGAAAGATGAGGGAAAGCAAGACGTTCTTTTGTCAGCCACAAAGCAGGAAAATGCTTTGGCTAATACTACGGAAATGTTTCGTCTGTACAGTCGTATCCATCTTCACAGAGTGCTCAAAGGAGAGAGGGTCTCGTCACCATCAACAGGCATTTGATGGGACAGGTACATAAGCAGCAGTTTCAGAGAAGGCCAGATAGGCCTTCAATCTAAAGTGCTAGAGTTACATGAGAAATGGTACTATTTATTACCTGCTGTGTTCTTTGTCCTGCTACATCTCAGCTAACCCTCTTAACAGCCCTAAGAGATGAAGTCTACTTCCAATTCCTGTTCCTTGAAATAGGAAACAGAGTGTTAAGCACACTGAAATTTGATTAAATTCAAGCTAGTCAATCTTCAGGGCTGTTTTTGTTTTTGTTTTTGTAAATGTTCTAAATGTCTTATCAGAATACAAGTGAATGAATGTAAAGCAAGTGCTACTCTGTGTAATCAGCTTTCCAGGAATCCTAAACAGCTCTGGGTTGCAGCATTTCTTAGCAGACCCAAATTTCAGGGGCAAGGCCAGCTTGCCGAATCCTGGATATCAAACAATCAGCCATCCGGCCCCAGCAAGTGAAATGACTGCGTTAGCCCAGCAGCCTCCCAGAGATCACAGGGCTCTGAAGTCGGCCCTGGACTGCAGGGAGCTTCCAGCAGAGTCTCAGGCTCTCTGTAGACATTTCCCGGTGCCCCTTTGGCATTCACGAGATGAAATCTATCGCGGTTCCCATCCAGGTTGGGACTCTGGAATTGCAGGTAGCTTAAAGAACTCCCAAGTTCTTCCTTAATACTACTGCACTCTCACAAAATACAGCAATTACAAAATACTCATCTCACCTCTTCCCCTCACAGACTCTGCAAATTATTTATTTCCTATTTCACACGAAGATAATGACACTTTCATGCAGCCAGCTCACTTGCTCCATGAGTGGAATGAGACCTGAACTGAGCCGAGGGCTGTGGAACCCAAGCCCAGCATTCCTACCACTGAGCTCTCCCCTCGCAGGGCACACGCTCCTGAGCCTAGCAGGGCCAGCGGCTTTGGCTGTCCTCCTGAGAGGCTCCAGCTCGATTCATTTCACTTAGGAACAGAAAACTGGCAAATGGTTGCTTCTAGCTCCTTAAAGTGGCCAGGAGAGAGGAGAGGTCTGCACAGTGCCTGTGGGGATTGGAACCAGACTCTTCCCTCCCTGCTCTTCCCAGAGCACCTTTCAACCAGAACACAGGGACCCTAAAGAAAACTGGCAGATGGACAGATATTATCATTGCTCTCTTTTTGAAAAACCAGGAAACCAAACTTATGGGGATTCCAAACCCCAGACACTGCTTTCTTCCCTCCTAACAGGGAGGCTACAGGGGCAACCACCTTGGAACACTTGTGCCCGAAGACTACAGACCAGATCAAGTTCCCTTTTAAGCTCCTCTTTCTGATGACTCTTTTTGAGATCCAGGTCGTTGTACTTCTTGTCATCCTCCTGGTCTGTCTGCTTGGTGTCTTTTGTTCCATCCAGCTCCACAGAGTAAATTTCTAGTGTTTTCTGAAAGAGAAGCAGAGGTGAAACATTGCCCTGGTGGTTTTTCTGAGAGGAGTGGCTGTGCGCTCCCAGTGGGTGAGGACGCCCAGGGAGGAGCCCGCCCGCCCCCTCATGGACACCAGGAGAGGACACGGAAGGCCTGGGCTTGGGGACTTCCCCTCTGCCGCCTCTCCAGAGCCCTTTTAGTCCTCTCCTCCAGTGGGGACGCCCAGCTGGCTTGGCACTGACCTTCCCTCACCTCCGCAGGACCTGTCCGGGTGGGGGGGGGTAGCACCAGGGTCTCCCAGGGCCCCTTCTCACAGGTCACGCCAACCCCGCCCCTGTTTCTTCGGGGAAATGGCGTCCACTAAGCTTAAACCCTCAGTACCCAGCAGGGCAGGTTTTCTCGGCCATGGTGCATCCGTCGAACTCAGCAGAGCACCATCCCGAATCGGAGCCCGCAGGACAGGTGCTGCGGAGCTGGCCTGGCACCCCGGGGCCCCTGCCGCCTGTCTGGACTGGCTTCTCCGCGCAGCCGGCGGGGCGCCGGGGTGCTTGGCCCCGCCAGCTGCCTCTCATCCCCCTCCGGGCCCCCTCCCCGGCCCCGCTGCCCTCCCGGCGCGGGACCCCACGCACCCTGCTCATGCTGAGGCTGGCGGCCACCGGGCGGGCGGCGGGCTGCTGGGGGCGCGGGGCGCGCGGGGCTGCGGGCGCCGTCCCGTCCCGTCCCGTCCCGTCCGCTGTGGGGCGCACGGCCGGGGCTCCCGGGCGGCCGCGCAGAGCTGGAGGGAGCGGACCCAGCGCCTCCTCCACGTCGATCGGTCGATCGCCAGCGCCGGCCCGGGAGGCGGCCTCCGCCTTAAATGCCCCGCGCCCCGCCCACGTCCCCGCCGCGCCGGACTCCCCGCGACGCCCCGGGGTGGTGACCCGAGGGCACGTCCGCGACGTCCGACCGGGGTGGGCGCCCCCGGAGTCCCCGCCAGAAGGCGCTGGCTCCAGGGGCGCGGCGCCAGGACCGAGCTTTGGGGAAACCCACACCCACTTTTCTTATGAAAATGTAATTTTCACACAAACAAAAGAAATGTATAAACTATGTAAGCGAGACAGCGAGTGCACGCCAAAGACGTGTCCTGACCGTGAAAACCAAGATCCCGGGAGAGGGGATTTGGATAGGCAAATGCGGGCCTCAGAGAGATCTAGAAAGTGATCCGGGGTTCGGGCAATTTTGGAGGGAGAAGGGGAAACCCTGGGAGGAGGTAGGGGGACCACTCGGTGAGGTGACAGGGCCCGGGGAGCAGGCGGCGGGAACCAGATGACGTCCCCTGCCCCACCTCCCTGGAGACCTCTGTTTTCCACAGTGCCGCGCTGCAAGTCTTTCCCTCCTTTCTTCCTTCTGCTCTCCCTCCTTCCAAATCCCCAAAGGGCAAAATTGAAGTCTGGGGTCCATCTGCTGTGACGCAGGAAGGACACTGCAAGTCACCTTTTAGCTAAACCCTAAGAGCTAGGAAGCCTCCGGGGGCTCTCTGAGGCGGAGGTAGACTGAGCAGATTCTTGGGGGGGGGGGCTCACAATCAGATCCAGGCTTGGTAACAGACTCTGGGGAGCTTTTTGTTCTCTTCCCTGTCTCCTCTTCCTGGGGAGAACACTCTTCAAAGCATAGGTTTGCAGGTGGGAGTAAGGAAATACTGAAGTTGTATGAAATAGTTGTTCCATGATTTGCTGGGAATCCCTGAGGACACTTTGCAGGCAGAGGTGGCTTGGGCTCACTTTTGTCTGGCTTCACCTTTGGGACAGAGACTACAGAAGCAGGAGCCCAGAGAGGTGTCCCTGAGCCCAAGCCCTGTGTACACTTCAAGAGCAAACCTGCTGCTTGACTCCAGGTGAGGAGAGTGTTCCTAGTGGGCGGGGAGGGCGCAGCTTCACACATTAGTGATTAGAATAGCTCCCTTTGGCAAAGATGGCTGTTACATCTGTTGGTGTGAAGGGTGGAAAAGACCACCAAATGAGACAATTTTCATCACTGGGTTCTCTGACACCTTCTGGGTGCTGCAGAGTTTGGGTCCTCCACAGTTCCCAGGCAGCCCTTGGTGCCATCAGGTATCCTGTAATGTTGACTTCTACCAAAGAAGAAAAATGGGGCTGCTAGGCAACCTGCCCTGCCTCAAGAAGAATGTTGGCCGGTGTGTGTGATGTAGGCACTAGGAGCAGCCCTGCCATGTAGAACCAGGAACTGGATTTCCCTTGGACACTGACTCCACTCTGTTTGGCCCCAGATTCCTCACTCATGCTGTTCCAGGCAGTGAACTCTGAGCTCCACCAGTTCCAGTTGCACATCTGGGGTTGGCTATGCTGGAGGACAGCCTACATAACGCAGCAGAAGCTTCTGCTTGAGCCTTCTTTCCTCTTCCCAAAGAAGCCATCTGTGCCAAGGATCTCTTCTATGACTGTTCTTTTTCTTTCCTTTTATTCTTTTCGTGGTGTTGAAGATTGAACACAATGGGCAAGTGTCTACCAGTGAACTACACCCTTTCTTCTTATGACTTTTTATTGACAGATACTCCATGTCTGGAGCAATTGCCATGATATAACAATTCCTAGATCATTTAGGTCAATTCTTACCCCACTGCTATGGTTTGGATTTGAAATGTCTCATTAAGCTCATGTGTTGGAGGCTTGTCCCTCAATGCAGCAGTGTTCGGAGGCGGTAGAGACTTTGGGTGGAGCCCATAGCCTAGCTGAAGGAAGGAAGCACTTGGGGACAGGTCCTTGAAGAGTGTATTTTGTCCCTGGCTCCTTCCTCCCTCTTTCTCTTTCTTTATTTCCTGGATGCCTTGAGGTGAGCGGCTTTGGTCTACTTTGTGTTCCTGGCCATGATACTCTGTCTCACTACAGTTCTCAACACAAGGGAGACAGCCAGCCATGGACTGAAGCCCTTGAAACTATGAGCTAAGACAAGTCTTTCTTCTTTTCAGGTTGGTTAGCTCAGGTATTTCTGTCACAGTGATGGAAAGCTAACTAATACACTTAATGTGTTTGAAGTTTAACTAGACATAGGGGATGAAAAAGTATCAATATTCTACCATCTTTTGCCCTTTAGGGGCTGAGCTTGAATTGGAGAGGCACAATTAGCAAAGAACAGGAAATGGTGGGAGGGAAAAGTACTTTAGTAGGAAGTGGTAGAGGCCAGTGGTGGCGAACCTTTTAGAGTTTTCAGTGATATGTGCCTGCCGCGGCACATGTGCCGTAGACTTGCCACCACGGATACAGGCTGCAAATGCATTAAGATTTTAAAGGAGAGAGACTTCTGGGAGGGAGGTATGGTCTGAGCATCTCCAGCAAAACTCGGGTTGCAATTTAATCCCCTTGTGAGGTATGAAGACATAAGACCAGGTGAGACTTTTAAGAGATGATAGGTCACAAGGGCTCTGCCCTCATGAATGGATTAATCCAGAGTGGGTCTGTTATTAGCACCACTTTGACTTTGTCTCTTGGACGTACCCCTTTTGCAGGACTTTCCAGAGTCCCCACCAGCAAGGTCCTCACCAGCTGCGGCCCCTCAACCTTGGACCTGTCAGCCTCCAGAACCATGAAAATAAAGCTTTATTATTTATAAATCACCCACTCTCCTACATTCTGGTATAAGAACAGAAGAGACTAAGGAAGATGATGTGATTTTTATTGCTAAGGATTATTTATCTGATTTTTTTCTATTACTTTACACCTTTGGAGAAAGTGGGAGAGGTAGAAAGGGAGCTAAGTTGGGCCTTGTCCTGGAGGACTTCCCTGAGAGGCCCTTCAGCTGCAGCACGCAGGATATAGAGAGCTGCCCACCAGTTTGCTGGCCATGAAGATCCAAAATGGCAGAGAAGAGGGCCCAGGTGACAATGGGAAGAGGAAGTTTCACTTCCTGCTTCACATCCGGACTGGCTGGTGCTTCTCCTGCCCACTTGCCCTCTCCCTGTGCCTGGATTCCTCTCCTACACACCAGAAAGTCCCCACCTAGAACATTCCCCACACACCTGTGTTCACCTATGGACCAAGCTGTGACTAGGCCGGCATTGCTCTGCCGACCAGGGCTGCCTAGAGCTGAAGTCAGAAACAAAACACCAGGCTGCAGCCTCACACGCCTCTGTTATTTCCTCATTTCTTCATGATAGGAAATCCCAGGATTGGCATCTGAACATCCTGCAGAAAGAAACCTGCTGTTCAGAAAGTGACTCATGTGCTGGCCAAGATCTTGCCCGGGGCTGGCAAAGACCATGAGCAGAGCGAGCAGTGGCGTTTTCAGAGGCAGTCAGAGCCCTTCAAGGGGCTCTAGTGGGACTGGTGGGTTCGCATGGGACACACTTTCTGTCCTTGTGGGCACAGCTCCCCCGAGATGTAGTTCTGCTGGGCACCTTAGGTTTCCTAGGGTCTCTTCTCTGTGACTTCAGGTATGAATAAGGTGTTTTAAAATACAATTGCTTAATTTAAGGTGTACAACATGATGTTTTGATATACATAGTGAGTTACTATAGTCAACTAATTTTCTTGTAAGAGCCAAAAATCCACTCTTAGCAATTTCCAGTATGCAGTACCATAGTTCTAGTTCTCATGTTATACCTAAGTCTCTAGAAGAATTCATCCTACCTGTGACTTTGTACCCTTTGCCTTACATCTTCTTCTTCTTCTTCCTGCCTTCCATAATAAGATGCTTTTTCAGAAAATCACCATTTTCTTCCTATTTTTTTGGAGACTGGGTTGCACTGTGTTGCCCAGGCCGGTCCCAAACTCCTGGACTCTCATGACCCTCCCACCTCAGGTTCCCACCAACAGCGGAGAAGCACATGCCACGGCACCTAGCTTACCACTTTCCTTATAACAGCTGATTGAAAAAGAAAAAAGACTACATTCTGATGTGTTTTAAATTTTGGTTTTTAGTCTTAGGATAAAAACAGATTTTCTCCGCATATCTCATCCCCTCCTAACACACATTCTAACATATTAATACATATACAACATATACACATACAGATAGATAGATAGATAGATAGATAGATAGATAGATGCATAAAGGATATTATTCACCCAGGTGCATTTGCTAACTTGGCAGGAATGTGCCTCTTCTCATGAGTGATTCATACTCTTTCAGTCACTGGCTATCATACCCTCTAAAGTTGCAAGGCCCAAGCAAGTATACTCATATTTATTTATTCCTGGGTTATTAACTAGGGGCTTGTGGTACAAGTATAACACCACTCCAGGACGTGCCTCCACAAGAGATTTCAACCTAGTTGGGGAAGACCAGACAGATCCCTCTCTGGTTAGAATGTGAACACCACACTTCTCTGTGGCCGTGGTCCAGCACTGGGTGGCTGGGTGGGCAGGGCAGTCTGAGGGTTCTAGGGGAGCAAAGCAAGGAATGAGCTTCCGGCAAAGGAGGGATGGGTGCTTCTCAAAAGGCTCAAGTGCAGCTGGGTTTGCAGGCTGGGTAAGTCAAGGTGGGACTGCCTCCTGCCAAGAGGTCAGAGTGGGGGTAGGAATGAACAAGAGCTGAGCAGACAAGTTCCATAAGGGAGTGGCAAGAATCGAGCTGTCCCCATATCCCTGTGTTTTGGGAAGCTTTGAAGAATGAGAGTTGAATGAAGGAAATAGCAGTCTGGGGAAGGTGAGAGGGTCTATAATAAAAATCAAGATCCCTCTTGATGCTATGACTTAGTTAAGCTGGCTGTTGTTCCCATCTGCACCTAATTTCCGTGGGCTGCTTCCTGTCAGTGAGTAGATTTTGTAAATGAGGTGGGCAGCTGCTCTGCCCTATGGAAGCATCTCAATTCCTTTGAGACTATTTCATATATAATTGATTTGCTCTATCAAGAATCTTTGAGCTGATAATGTAGTTCAATAATGGAGTGTTTGCCTAGCATGTATAAGGCCCTGGGTTCAATTCCTACTGCCATTACCCCCCCCCCCCCGCCCAAATCTTTGAGACAAAACTAGAGAAAAGGCAAATGATAGTCTGATATCCACCCAATCTAAATTAGAGAAGATTATTAGGCGACTCCCCTCCCTCACTGCCTCTCTATAAATGTATATTTACCTAGTGTTTCCAGAGTGAACTGAGCTGTTCCAAGAGCCATGTGGGAAGAGGGGGCCTCTGGAATGAAAACATGTCACCAAAGACGTGGCCCACCTTGTCCACAAAGAAGAGCTCCAATCCAAGAGCAGTGGGGGCTATCACTTTTAAATGATGATGCAAGTTAATCAAGTAGAATTTGATGTCTTAGTTCTTTTTCCAGTGATGCTAACACAGTTGTGTTATCCCACCCTGTCCCTGGTTTCATGCTTGACATGTCTCTCATGAGATTTCAGGACAAGGTAGGTTTCTGGGTGCATTAGAAGAATGACCTTTTGGTGACCAGGTTCCATATGAACCAGGGACAGATAGCAATTACATCATTATCTTGGCTGTCATTTTCTTTGTCTCTGATTTATTTTAAATAATTTTCGGGCTGGGGATTTAGCTTAGTGGTTCCGGTGCCTGCCTCGAAAGCACAAGGACCCGAGTTTGATCCCTGGTACCAAAAAAAAAACAACTCTTGCCTTTAAATAATTTTCCATGATAATCACCATCTGAAGGTTACATGAAATAAGTTGGTCTAACTCTGTGAATGGATCTATCCTTCAATCAATGCTTCAAAATAACTGAAATCCACTCCTGAAACAGGGAAGAGAGAGAGAGAGAGAGAGAGAGAGAGAGAGAGAGAGAGAGAGAGAGGAACTCTAGGGCCGGACTGAGTTCTTGTTGACCCAAATGGACACAGGAGGGAGGGCCACACCACTGCCCAGTGAAGAGTTAAAAACTTGACTGGAGACTTCAGGCATTTTGTACACAAACCTGAGGAAATTAAAAACAAGTAAAGAGAATGAGAAACCTTGCTGTCAAGGACAACTGGGAGGGATCTGACAGCTGCCTGGCTGTAAATCCTACAGGGAAGTCCACCTGACAGCTGGTGGGTGGTGTAGGCCCCATTAGCACAGGTGGGGTGCACTGGACTGGCTCCTAGCATAAGTCTGGGTGCTGGGGAGGCAAGTAGTGGGAAAGGCCTCACTCAACCGCAGGACGTCCTGTTCAGGTCTGTGCAAGAGAAAACACGGGCACATTCACGGGCAGTCTCACGTAGCTGTCAAAATACCCCTCAGGAAAAAAAATCCCCTTAGGAAATAAAACTACACAACGTGTGTTCATTAACAGGTGGCCCACGTGATTACCAACCGGGAAATAGGCAGAATCAGAAAAGTCGGACCAGCTGCCTTTGTGTGGAGCAGGGCTAACTGTAGAGGAGGAGTAGAAGTGGGATTTAAATATGAAGGCTTCAAGGATAGTAAAATACTAAGTATTTTGCTGAGGTTCTCTTCAGTTTCTTCTTAGACAAGAATTTGAATTAAAAGGCAAGATGGCAAGACTTAAATTAGCCCTGCAATAGGTTCAATTACATACGGCTGGACCTGGCAGATTCATTCCAGAGCCTCGGTAGGACTGGGATTCATCTAGGGCTAATGGCTCAGCTGTCACCCGTTTCTAGTCACCAGCAATTTGTTCAAGACCCTTGGCTTCTGGATTGGCTTTTTCATCCTCATTTCTCTTTCTTCCCTTTTGGGGTTGCCCCCCAAAAACACACAGGGCTGGGCTGGGGATTTAGCTCAGTGGTTCTGCTGCATGCCTCGAAAGTGCAAGGACCTGAGTTCGATCCCCGGTACCAAAAACAAAAGAAAAACAAAAAACCCTACAAAAAACACACAGGATGCTCTGTTGGAGCTGCAGTTCAGATAAACAGTGGATAATTTTTTAGTGTGTCTCAAGTGTTACAGATACACTTATACTTGCATTGCTTAACTGAAACGCACATTTAACTGGGTGTCTGGTATTTTTATTTGCTGATTCTGGCCACTCTCCTCCCTCTAGATGCTTTAGGTGTGAGTCCTTTACTGCTTGTCCTTTGGCAGGCACATCTGGGGACATTACCTAAGCTCCTGCAGGTTGCTAGGCCAACCAAGAAAAAACACATTCACCATACCTTTCCATCCCAGGAGCCCACAGGAGCTAGATTTGTCTAAGACTGTCATTTTGAATGAGTGTGGGAGGACAGTTTTTGTTGTTTGTTTTTTGTTTTTTAAATCAACTGTCACTTTGTTAAGTAGGTATTCAGACAGACCTGGGGGAAAGGAGATCCAAACAACACATTTTGTCAGTTATAGTTAAACAAAAATACAATAAAGACCTTGGTGTATAACACATTTATAATTACGTACTAGGTCTCAGACAAAAATATCTATACAACATAATAAAATCTTAGTTAGACATTATATACAGCTGCACCATGTGGTCAGCCAAAACGTCAGGGTCCTTTACTTTTATTTTTATTTATTATAATTCTATGTGTTTGTAATATGTAATAGCTGCCTTCATCTTGGGGAATTGGTACATATACATATTGCATCTTGATCATTAAGGTCATTGTTAAAAATTTTTTTATTTATTTATTTTTTGTGCTGGGGATTGAACTCGGGACCTTTCGCTTGCGAGGCAGGCGCCGGAACCACTGAGCTAAATCCCTGGGCCAAGGTCATTTATTTTTAAAATAAGACAACTGGACATGTAGTATTCCTGGTTGCTATGGCCATTGGTTCACTGATCACAAAAAAAGAAAATAAAAGTAACATTTTAAAATCTAGCCACAGTGTCCTAAAACCTAACTTAGATTAAAATTTTTTTCTGTAAATTTTAAAAGTATGTAAGCCAGATGTGGTGGCACATGTCAGTTAATCAGCACTCTGGGAGTCTAAGGAGGGGGCACTGCACGTTGGAGCCCAGCAGGGCAACTTAGTGAGACCCTGAATCAAAATAAAAAATTAAAAAAGGGCTGGAGATGTAACTCAGTGCAAAGGTCCTGGGTTCTAGCCCTAGTAGTAAAAAGAAAAGGTTAACCCCCCTGGGACAGTGGTACATGTACTTCAAGGAAAACACTGACCATTTAGAAAAAAACCAAGAAGACATTTTACAACAGTAACTTCTAAGATGAAATGTTAATAAGCATGATCACTATAAAAGCGAGATGATAATCACCCTAGTTCCTTAAGCTCAAGAGTCACTGTCCCATCTATGACAAAATCCAAACTACCACTCTGCAACTGCTGTCTTGGCTTCTGCCTGCCTTCTACAGTGAGGGGTACTTTCATCTTGCTCTGTTCTCACATTGTAATAAACGCTGCTTTTGCTTTTACAATGTGTGCTTTCCTGTGTCTTGACTGAATTCATTCATCGAGAACAGGACAGAAGATCTCTCTGCTAGTGACTTTAGACTGAAGATTCTTAGCAATAATCCAGAGACTTTTGGATCTGAGAACTGTGCTGTGGGAATTCAGTGCTGTCTCAAAACCAACGTTCAGTTGTTAGAGGTAACAGCAGAGGGCGCACATTCTACAACCGCGGGGCTTGGGACACACTGAGGAGATCCTTGCTGGTGAGGTCACCTTGTTACTCAGGCACCAGGTATTTATAGACCACCCCCAGAATACACAACCTCTTTCTTGCAGGATACTTCTTTTCTGACTGAGCAAAGGATAACTTGGGTGAAAGAGAAGCCTTGAGCAAGCAAACATAAACAAAAAGAAAATCAAGAAAATGAACAACAAAACACTCCAACAATAACCAGCATGAAATATCAAGGAACACAAAGATCTAAAAGGAAAAAACATGCCACACATGATGGCCCACGCCTGTAATAGCAGCACTCTGGGAGGCTGAGGCAGGAAGATTGCAAGTTTGAGCCCAACCTGGGCAACTTAGCAACTTAGCAAGACCCTGTCTCATAGTAAAAAAAGGCCTGGGAATATAGCTCAGTGCAAAGACCCTGGGTTCAATGCCCAGAACTGCAGGAAAACAAAACAAAACCAAGAACACATTGTGACTTTCCCTTCTCCTAGGACTCGATGGGATTTGGAACGAGGCCCAGTCTACCCACACTTGCTGTTTCTCTGAGTAACAGCTCCTCACTCTCTGCCTTCTCCCAAGGGTGAAGGCCCCACAGCCTCCATTTCCTCCTTCTCCTGGATGTGCGCTCCTTGAGGCGTGTCTAGGTCAGATTTTTTCTTTTCATTTCATTCCTCTCCTCTCCTCTCTTCTTCCTTCCTTCCTTCCTTCCTCCCTCCCTCCCTCCCTCCCTCCCTTCGTCCCCCCACCCCCCACCCTCTCTTTCTTTTTTGCTCTATTACTGAGCTGCATCCTCAGAGACATGGCCAGGGTGACTGATGAGTATCAGGTATCTCCTTATCAATTGTACACTAGGTCTCAGATTTAGGAATGAGTTCCCTTCTGGAAGAATGTTCATAAGGTGGATTTGTTCTTATGAACTCTGACAAAGTGAGTCTTATACATCTTCGTGACACAAATGTACAACGTAAAGCATAAAAAACCCCCAAAACACACATGTGCAAATACTGTGAATAAACTATTTTTACTTTTAGGCACAGTAAGCATATAGCAGCACAACTGTGACAACGTCCTGCAGATGCATGAGATGCTTTGGTGGTTTGTTGGCATCTAAGACTCTCCCTAATGCAAGGTCCATTGGTATCTGTGAAAGTTCACAACTTGAATGTTTGTAAGTTGAGGACTTACTGAATTAGAGAAGTAAAAGAAATTTAAAAAATAGCTTTATAAAAGGAAAGCTTAAGTTGGGTGCAAATCCTATAGTCCCAGTTACTCAAGAGGCTGAAGTAGAAGGATGGCTTGAGTCCAGGAGTTTAAGACCAGCCTGGGGAACAATGGTGAGACCCTGTCAACAAACAAACAAACAAACAAACAAACAACAAACAAGAAAGCCTCATGATTCCCTTTATCACCCATGCATTTAGTGACTGACTTTCCAATTAGGAAAGTCTTCCTCACAAACAACTGAAAACACTCACTTTGCAGCTTGAGTTCAGATGCTGGATGTGAGGGTCCCTGAAAAATTAAAAAAAATGCTTTTTTGTGTGCAATCTAAAAGATATGTCTTTCCAGCTTGGGAGAGAAACTTAATCTCCTTGTAAACAGCGCTGAGCTGGGGATCTGTGGACCTGGATTCTAGCCTTGGCTTTTTTGTTCTCTCATTGAATTTGCTGATACCTTGTGTGACCTCAGGGCTCCCAAACTAGGCTGATTGCAGAATCTTCTAGGGGACTTTAAAATGAAGATTGCTGAATCGTAGATCCAAGTATTTCTTGGATAAGTCCTGCAACCTTATTTTTACAAAACGTCTCAAGTGCTTCTTATGGACAAGTGGTCATGAGAGCCATGAACCCTATCACTGGGTCCTACCCTGCTGGTGTGGACACCCAAAACACCCTGAGTTGATGGAGCAGAGGTTAACCCTGTCCTCTGGTGATTCCTCAGGGTGTCTCCTAAAACTGAAATGCTAGATACTCTTTAAAATCCTTTCTGGGGCTGGAGATGTAGCTTAGCAGTACAGTGATTGCCTTACATGAACAAGGCCTTGGATTCAATCCCCAGCATTGCAACAAAACAAAACAAATACAGCTGGGTGTGGCGGCAGATGCTTGTAATCTCAACAACTCTGGGAGGCTGAGGCAGGAGGATCTCATGTTTGAGCTCAGTCCAAGCAATTTAGTAACTTATAAGACCCTGTCTCAAAATAAAAAAAATAAAAAAGGGGATGAGGATATAGTTCAGTGGGAAGACCATGGGCTCAATCCTTAGTACTGGAAAAAAACCAGAAAAGTAAAAGGAGAGAACCTTTCTGACTCTAACACATTGCTGGTCAGAGAACTCTAGCTCTACCTTACCCTTGTAAAGTTTTCTTTTATTACGTTTAATTAAAATGGGTGTTTTATTCTTGTAGTTCATATTTGTGTATAAGGGGCAAATGTCTCATAGCCACCTTGGACAAAGGGTCTCTCTTATGGGAATGGGGGTAAATCAATACAACCAGTTCCATCCAAGGATAGGAGGTTGGGTATACATCTTATTAATGATGAGTGACAGTGTCTCACTCTGTTCTGGAGTCTGGTTTCTATGTGAGTGTCATTTTGTAGAAAGCTTTTCTTAAATAGAAACACAGATCCAGTCTATAGGAATATATTGAATTGGGGTGGCCATAGTGATCACAATTCCAATTACTTCTCATTCTTAGATATAACTGGTATAAGTGTGTTGTGTACAAGGTGGGGGAGCACATTGCCAATGTGCAGACCTCTGGCTGGAGCCTGAATTGCATCCAGCACTAGCACTTGGAGCTGCCTGGGCCTGCCTGGTTAACTGTGGGTTGGTGGAGGCACCTCGAATGAAAGAAGTCAGATATACAGGGCTGGTCCAAGAGTTACAGCCTGATGGTTTTGTGGCCTAGATCATGGCTGCATCTTGAGCAGAAGGCTACCTGTTCAGAGATAGTCAAAGCTCTGATGTTAGAAGACCTGGGAAGACACCGAGGTTTGGCACCTGCAGGCTGTGGGTGATGCCTGGTGGATGACTAAGGCATCTGGCAGGTGGTTCTTTCTGTGGGAAATGATGCAAACTGTAGCATCTGCTGGACATGGAGTGAGTTAGCTGTGGAATGTGAACAGGGCCGGAACAGAGAAGAGGACAGAGAGAGATGGGAACTTTTCTGGCATTGGAGCTACTGGGTGGCTTGTAGGTGCCAGGATTCTGAATGCATCCAGGAGAAGTAAGCCAGTAGCATCCAGTCTACAACCATGTTGTCAATTTAAAATTCTAGACATCTGGCTTTGGGTCTAGGCTCCTCTGGTCTCTGTGAGAAATGTTGCCGTTCAGCTCTGTGAATCCTGGGCTTAACTGTTGCTTTCGGCTCCATTGTGGGGTTGTTTGGCCTGATGATGTTCCCGAAGTGTGAGGAGCTGGCAGCCCTGTTCCTGCAGTGAGTCCAGGCTGCTTTGAGCTCTGAAACTACAGACCTATTCTAAAAATGCCCATGAAAACGTCTCAGGATCTGAGTGGGACTTAGAGCCATCTTTCTTCATATCTAAACTCAAACTAGAAGATCCAGATTTGGGGCTATCCTCTGGAGCTACACTCTTCCCAAGAAGCAATGCCTGGTGACAGTTGGGAACCAGGCCCTCCACCAGAAGCACTGATCCAATCTGCCTCTGAAAGCAATGAGAGGCAGGCCAGGCAGAAGTGAAAACTCTGGTCTGTTTAGTCACTCCTTCCCTCTGATGCAACCTCACAGCTCTTGGGAAATTCTGAATGAATTTCTGGGATGATTAATGTTGTGTCAACTGGTTTAGCCCATGGTACACAGTTTTTGGCCAAACACCAGTCTGGATGCTGGTGTGAAGATATTTTTTGCACCTGTATTCCAGCACTTGGGAGGCTGAGGCAGGTGGATCACTGCAAGTTTGAGGCCAGCCTGGACTACATGGTGAGACACCCATCTCAAATTTAAAAAAAGAGATGTTTTGGAGATCTTATTAACAGTTAACTCAGTAGACTTTACGTAAGGGAGACAAAGCAACCCTCCATAATGTGGCTGGATCTCATCCAATCAGTTGGATGCCTGAAGAGAAAAGCATGAAATCCCACTGGGGGCGGAAGAGGGAATTCTGCAGACAGCCCCTGGACTCCATAAGAAATGACCAACTCCTCTCTGGGTCCCCAGCCTGACCTCCAGATTTTGGACTTGCTAGCCCCACATTGCATGAACCAATTCCCTAAAATAAATCTCTCTCTCTCTCTCTTTCTCCCAACGTTCTATTTGTTCTGGGTCTGTGGAGAGTGCCAACTAATAAAACATCCTTAAGATCTTCAGTCTAGCAAACCACACAGAGAAGTTTTAGCATATGACAAATCAATTAAATGGAAAAGGCAGTATTTGGTTATTTGTAGCCAAAAGGAATCTGTGGGATCTTTTGCCTTTCAGGATGGGGTTTTATATGGAAGAGTCATTGATGACAGCCTTGATGTTATAAGACCACTGCATTTTCACAGACCAGATTTCCTCATGGTTTGTTTGGAAGCCAGGTTACTCACATTGGGATGTCTAAGTCGCAGTGGCAGGCAGGCCAGAAGTAAACAGCTCCACTGAGAGAATCTCTGAGCAGAAGCCCTCTTTAGGTTTACCTGAGATACTGCAGTGAAGTGATTTGAATTCTCACTTTTCACTCTGTGGAGTGGCATATGCCTGTAGTCTTAGCTACTCAAGAAGCTGAGCAGGAGGATTGCTTGAGCCTAGGAGTTCAAGACTAGCCTAGGTAACATAGTGAGTCCTGAAAAAAAGAATTCTTATTTTCCCAGGAACTCAAAGAGGCCAAGTTACTTCTACAAAATTTCATATTGGTTATAAACACTCTTTTAGCTTTTTTTTTTTTTGGTACCGGGGATACGAACTCGGGTCCTTATGCTTGTGCAGCAGGCGGCGAAACCACTGAGCTAAATCTCCGGCCCATAAACACTTTTAAAACACAGCATGTAAACATGAAAGGAAATAGGATATTGAGTAACAACTTGATCAGATCAGAGTAGAATCAAGTCTACAGCTTAGAGGACCACCTACATTTGGAGGTTTGAAAACAGGAAAAAATCCAAACAGGTGCCTAAGTACCTTTGTTCTCTTGGCCTCTCTGGTGTCAGCCAAATGGAATCAGCATATTCAGCTGTAACTATTAATCTATGACAAAGGGGCATAGAAAGATGGTCTCTCGAGGGTCTCCCTATCAGCAGCTCCTCTAAACGTATGCATGGAATCTTAGTCCTGCAACATGGTCATAAGGACAAATACATTCACTGATGTTTTATGAAACAGCATTTTCCTCCTCCTTGGAGAGTTGCCATGCTTTCTAATATAAATGAAAACAGCCAGAGTAGAAAACAGTATAGTGGTTCCTCCAAAAGTTAAAAACTAGAGCTACCATATGACTCAGCAATGCCACTACTTTATATCCAATGGACATGAAGTCATATATGAAAAAGATATCTTGGGCTGGGAGATAGCTCAGCGGTAGAGCACTTGCCTAGCATGTGCAAGGCCCTGGGTTTGATCCCGGATCCCTGGGGTGGGATTTGAAGGGGGAGACATTTGAACTCCTGTGCTTATTGAAGCACTATTTACAATAACTAAGGTATGGAATCAACCTAAGTGTCCACCAACTGATGGATATGTGTGTGCGCATGTGTGTGTACATATGTGTACTATATATGTATATATCACAATGAAATATTGTTCATCAATAAAAAGAATAAAATATTGTTATTCATGGCAACAGGGGTAGATCTGGAGAGATTACAATGTTAAGTATTCAAGCCAGGCATAGAATGATGAATGACAAATACTGCATGATCTCATTCATGTTCAGAATCTTAAAAAGCTGAGGTCATAGAAGTAGAGTAGAAGAGTGTTTACCAGAGGCTGGGAGGGGAGGGAAGGGAGAAGGATGGAGAAAGGTCATTGGCTGGTACCAAGTCACAGCTGAGTAGGAGGAGTGAGTTCTGGAGTGCTCCTACACAAGGGTGATTACAGTTAACAATACCGTACTGTATAAATCAAAATAGCAACAAGAGGATTTTGAATATCCTCACCACAAAGAAATAAATATTTGTGATCAGAGGTAATCTAGATGTCCTACATTAATCACGACACAGTATTTACATGTACCAACATATCACACTGGCTCCATAAAGATGCATAATTTATTGTCTGTTGATTAAAAATTAATTTAAAAACAACTCCAGGGCCGGGGATTTAGCCCAGTGGTTCCATCGGTTGCCTTGCAAGTGCAAGGACCCGAGTTCGATCCCTGGTACCAAAAAAAAAAACCCCCCAAAAAACAACTCCAAGAATTCTAGAGGTGCTACGACCCTATTATATTCCTTCAGAAGGGCATTTCTGGAACAGAAGATCTGCCCTAAAAGACCACTAAAGTTTTTGGAGAATCAGGCCTGACTTTTTCAAGTTAAATCAGAAGAAGAAGATTGGAGACATAGCTCAGTAGCAGATCACATGGCTAGCATCCATGAGGCCTTGGGCCCCAGCTCTGAAAACAAAAATTAGGAGGAAGAGGTTAATTAGTTCAAGTAGCAACCATAAGTGCATCATTAGCATAAGCAGAGTCTAGCCCATAACTATGAAAACATACCCCTTCTTTGTGAGCCTGCGGTTTCCATCATAGATCCAGCTTGCTCCAGGTGCTTCTTGAGAGACCTGGTCCTTCACAGACACCTGGAAGTGGAAGGAGCTCATTCATATCTCCCTGACTTAGGCACTGGTCAGGGCAGGGAAGGCAGTCTACAAGGAGTGGGTGATCTGGAGGACATGAACAAGTTGTAAGAATGCTTTATTTGTTCGTTTTTGTAGGTGATGGAATCCAGGGTCTCTCACATGCTAGGTAAGGGCTCTACTGCTGAGTTATACCCTCAGCCCACAAGAATGGTTTTTCTTTTTGAGTAGCTTATGATCTAGCTGAAAAGAGCTTGTTAGGAGGCAGTGTATGGTGAGGGCTGGATAGGATGGGTGGTTTACACAGGAGGAAAACAGGATTGCACCCTGTAAGTTGGGGAAAAAGTGTTTGATTGAGGGACTGCATCTTCAAAGATTACCATACGCTTATTAAATAAACTTTGGAGGAAAAGCCACCCAATGGCAGCAGAACTTTAGAATAACAAGGATTCCTGTATATTTTTAGGTACATTGTAAATCAATCCTGTCCTCCTTATAGCAAGCCAGTTCTCTATTATAGGAGCTACAAAGCTTTTTCACATCTTTTGGTCCAGCAATTCTACATTTAGGACCAACTCTTCCTTAGCACAGTGACTCAAAAATTTAGAAAGTTATTTATGTAAGTATGTTCATAATAGTTATTTTTAAATTGCAAATGTTTGGAACTTTTCAAATGGCCAGAAAATGGATCTATGACAGCAAATTATAGCACAATAGCCTGAATGAATGTTATGTTAATTGGGAGAAGTGGCAGATTTGTAGAAAAGAGCAATACAAAGACATGGCTGAATGATATAAAGTCAGGTGGAAATAGCAGGAAGTAGCTGTGTCCACTGATTACAACCATGTAGATTCATATGTGTGTACACTGACAGATATGAGGGCTTTTGAATGGAGTTTAGACTTTCATATTCATTGCATTCTTTTTCATTCAATAACTCAAGTTTCTAAAAAGAGAAGAAGTTTAAAATCTCCCAAGTATGTGATGCGGGGCTTATCATCCCACTTTCCTGGAGAGTGGCTGGGAAATGGTGTTTCGAGGGTCAGTTTGTTGTGTCTGCCTGGTGAGGCTACTTTTCATTCATTCATTTCATTCATTCAAGTTACTCAAAGCATTTATCGAGGTTGCTGTGTGGTACAATGAAAGCCATGTAACTAGTTGACTTAGGCAAGGGAGTCTGTTCTGGGGGGTGTAGGTGGCCCCATCCAAACAGATGAAAGACTTTAAGAGCAGAGCTAGCTGGGCAGTGGTGATACCTGTAGTCCCAGCACTTGGGAGCTGAACTAGGAGGATCACTTGTGTTCAGGAGTTCAAGGCCAGCCCAGGTAACATATTGAGACCCTATGTCAAAAAATAAAGAGAGCATGGTGGGTCAAGGGGTGTGTGTGGGGGGAGGGCAGGACTGAAGCATCCCTGAAGAAGAACAAATTCCGCCTGTGACAGTAGCTTTGGCTCACCCCTTGCCCCAAGCTGCCCTTCTTGACAGTTTTCAGCCTGTGACTCAGTCCAGCAATCATCTCAGCTGATTCTCTGCACTCAATCTCTTTTTCTTGTTTTGTTTTTTGGTACCGGGAATTGAACTCGGGTCCTTGTACTTGCCAGGCAGGTGGCAGAACCACTGAGCTAAATCCCCAGCCCTGCACTCAATCTCTTACTTCACTGCTCTTGCTACTTTTGTTTCTCTGACTAGACCCTGACCGGTAACAGTTGCTACATGCACTTTCTAGATGGGCAGGTGAAGGTTCAGTGGAGCTGAGTGGCTTTCACAACGTCACAGAGCAAGTAACAGCACTACAACCAGAGAGGGGCCTGCAACCTGGAGTTATTTGTGCTGTGCAGCCTGTGCTTCACTCTCCTGACTGGGCATAAAGGAAGGGAGGATTTGTTGAATGTTCTCTCTAAAGTTCCACAAAAGATTTTATGAGAGTTGATAGAAACCAAAAGCTCTCTGTAGAATTGTCAGGTAACTATCTGCCCTGCCCACTCTCTTCACACCCTCAGAATAGCACAGGCTCTTAAAATTTTGTCAGGAGATAGATCCATTTTATTGCTGTTCTCCCACAAAGCACTGGTGCTGGTGAGCTGGGGGTGACCTACAGGGAGCCACACTTGAGCAGGGTACTGGATGCTGAGGTACCGAGTAGGGATGGGAGAAAGGATCCCAGGTGGGCTGGCACTTATAGCTGGGTGGATTTGCTTCTCATCTTCATGGTCAGGCAGAATGGCTGATGGGTTTTGGGGTGTGTGTGTGTGTGTGTGTGTGTGTGCACTTTTGTGTTGCAGAGGATGGAACCCGGGGCCTTGGGTATTCTAGGCAAGTGCTCTTCCACTGAGCCACACTCCCAGCCTGCAAACATCTCATAGTCAGGCTGGAGTGTCGGGGTGCAAGGCCCAAAGTGCCTCGCTGCATTGAAGATGTCAAGACAAGACAAGGGGAGGCTGGAGACCAGCACTCTCCTACAGATGACTAGTAGCCCTCTCTCCTTGGAGCCCTGTGTTAACCAATCAACTCTAGGGAGAAGGCGACAAGTTAGGAAGGGTTAGAAAATTCCTTCCGAGAAGAGAAAGGTTTGTAAGTGACAGATGAGTTTATCAGTCCTGATCAGAGGCATGGCTCCTCCCAAACCAGATAAGCTCTTGGGCGTAAGGAGGGAGACAGTGTTCCCCAAATATATTTACTTAGAAATAGACTTTGTATTTTCCTTATGAGTGCGTTGTGTCCTGAAAATAGAATTTTAATTTGTGTTCTCATAAAGTTTGTGCAGATACAGATTCTAATACTGGTTGGAGAATGACATCATTAAGGTCGGGTGAGCACACCGAGTCACTCGCACCTAAGATTTGGTGTCCTTGTGTAATCCCTTCACGTAGGGAGCAAAGAACCAGGAGCTGCAGTTCTTTCTTCAAAATTGAATTTAAGGGAAATTACAAAGCAATGTAGCATATAGGCTCCATCTCCCACCCACTGTCCTTGTTCTCAGAAGCTGCCACCTCTGCGGCTTGCCAGGGGAAGATTGTCACAGAGACTGTCAATGCTGTAGTGTCTTGTGGCTTAGGGAAAGGGTTGTGACTTCTGAATATGTGTTGAACACCAATAGTGTTCATATAGTGGGGGAGACTCAGACAGCAAGCTGGATGTGTGAGAAATAAAACTTTATTTTTCCTAAGTGTAATTTCTGTTTAAAATTCCACTCGACCAATGGTAGAAAGTCAGTGTTGCTATACTGGGGGCTAGCTACCACCTTTCCCTAGTGTTAGATCTAGAAGTTCAGAGGGGCTTAAGGGGTTCAGGGTGTTAGCAGACAGACCAATCTGTGTCTGGAGTCTGTTGTCCTTCTGGATGGATCGTTGTTGTTGGTTTAATGTGGGAGAAGGGAAGCCCTAATATCAGGATGTTAGGCATTAGGAATTTGGTGGGGGATGCATCCTGGAAGCACAGAGCTGACTGGCCCATCTGGTACTTCCTGTTCTGCATGAAGTTTGACCTTGGCTGTGAAGGGCAAAGTTGTGAAGTCTGACGTTGGCTGTGACATAAACCTTCCTTTTAGTTCCCCTCCACTGCTCAGGAATGCTTCTGAGCAGTCCAAACCTGTGGAATTCTCTGATTTCTCTTCTTATCTCAAGATGAGAAGTGAACAGATGAGCCTGTGGAGAGGGAGGAGAAGGGAAAGCCATAGGGGGAGGTGGTTTGAGGAACGTGTAAACTGTAAAGAGGAAGCTGAGCAGCAGCTCTCATGGCCTTTGATGTCGCTCTGAGGCTAAGGGTGGCCGGGGTTGGAAGCAGGCAATGGTGTTGAATCCATAGTCCCTCTGTGGCTTGGCTTGGGTTTATTTGATAAATATGTTTATCACTTGAAAATAATGAATTTTCCCACTTATTTTCAATTATAGCCTCTTTTGTTTCTTTTTTTTTTTTGGTATCAGGGATTGAACTTGAGTCCTTGCGCTTGCGTAGCAGGAGGCGAAACCACTGAGCTAAATCCCCGGCCCCTGTTTCTGTTTTTTATTATGTGAAATTAGCTCACTTTCTAAGACGGGGTAGCGTGGTGCAAGCGGGCTCCCTGTTCTGCCCTTGATTTTAAGTGAAATTCTAATGTTTCCCAATTAAATTTGATGTTTTTGAGCCAGGTGTAGTACCACATACCTGTAACCCCAGCACTTGGGAGGCTGAAGCAGGTGGATTGCTGCAAGTTCAAGGCCAGCCTGGACTACATAGTGAGTTCAAGGACAACTTGAACTACGTAGCAAGACTCTGTCTCAAACAAACAAACAAACAAAATTGCTGTGTTTGGTTAAGGAAAGTCTTTTCTATTCCACATTTGTCAAGAGCCTTTGAAAAATAATTCGTAAAAAAAGAAAAATAATTCACTTGTTTATGCAAGAAGTAGATTCAATAAACAGAATCTACTATCACAAATAAACAATTGTTGAATTTTATGTTTTGCAAATGCATGAAATAATGTGGCTTTTTAATTTCTAGACTATATTTTAGAACAGTTTTAGATTTATAGAGGTATTGAGCTGATAATATATGAGTTCCCATGTATTCCTTCCCCCTAAATTTCTCTAATTATTTATGTTTATAATAGTCTTGTATATTTGTTACAATTAATAAGCCAATGTTGGAATATTATCATTCACCAACGTCCATAATTCATTTAGGGGCCCTTCCATTTTTCCCTAAGACCTTTTCTTTGTTCCAAAGACCCAGCAGGATGTGATGCGCCCTCGAACTTCCGCGTCCTCCTTGGCCCCGCTTGGCTGGGTCGGTTCCTCAGACTGCTCCTGTTTGTCACGGCCTCGGCAGTGTTGAGGAGGGTCGGTCAGGGGTCTGGAGGAACGTCCTCCACTTTCGCGCGATGAGACTAGGGCGGAAGAGCACAGAGCTGAGGCGCTCTGCTCGGTGCTCGGGGCCTCACACGCGGAGCGCACGCGGAGCGCAGCTTCACCCACCGCGCCTTCGCCTCGGCGGCGCCTGGCCGGCTCCCGACTCCGCGGTGCTCCTCGGATTCCTTCTCTGGAGACTGGCTCCTCTCTTGCCTAGCCTCGCTTCTGCTCTCCTTCCCAGCCCTCTTCCCCTTCTCCTCCTTTCCCTCTGTCCTTTTCCCCTTCCTTCCGCCCTCCCTTCCTCTTTCCCCCTTCCTTTCTTGCTGCTAGGTATCCAGCACAGAGCTACATCCCCAGCCCCTCAGACTGCACTGTTAGGAAGAAGGCGTCCGTGTAGCCCACACTGGAGCTGAAGTCCTGCTTCATTTCTTTAAGGGTGGAGCAGCCGCGTAAACTATTTGGAAGTTTTCTGCATAGCAGATTTGTCTATTTGCCTCATGTGTTCACTACAGTGTTCCCTGGTATCTTTCTTTAGTGGGCTATTTTTGAGTAGAAAATCAATTTATTTCTATTCTTCCTGTTTGTTCTCCTCTCTCTCTCTCTCTCTCTCTCTCTCTCTCTCTCTCTCTCTCTCTCTCACTGGGGATTGAACACAGGGCCTTCACATTCAGCTACATCCTCGGCTTTTTTCCTCTTCTTCCCTCCCTTCTCTTGCCTTTCACCAGTCTCACTAAGTTGCTAAATTGCCCGGGCTGGGCTCTGACTTGTGATCCTCCTACCTCAGCCTCCAGAGTGCTGGGATTATAGGCATGTGCCACCCTGTTGGCTGCTTAGGTTTTCAAATGTGCAGTTCTTTTTGTTGTTAAGTTAGAGACACTTCAAAACTCATTTTTCCCCTGTTAGCCAATGGTATGCAGGAATGTGATCTCACGCTTCAAGCAACTGAACCTCAGCCTCCCACAGAAGTTGAGCTCATGCCAATCACAGGCTGCCAACTGATATGGCAGATTTTTTTTTTTTGGTACTGGGGATGGGACTCGGGACCTTGCACTTTCGAGGTGGGCAGCGGAACCACTGAGCTAAATCCCGGCCCCAGTGTGGCAGATTTTGACTCAGCCAGTGAGGCTGCTTTTCTGGTGTGCTTCTTTTCTGCGTCTGTGAATGCAGCCTGTACTGGGGGAGAGGGTGAGGCATTCCTTACCATCTTTTGCTTGGAGTGAAGTGGGAACCTTTTTCTTGCTCAAATAAACTTTGCTAAATTTGGTCTCAATATTTAACAGCATTTATTATTGATTTCTAGTGTAGAGATATCTTGTCTAGACATCATGGTTTGTGAAGTACTAAGTTTTTAACTTTTGCAGAGACTTTTTAAGCTAATAATTTTTTTTTTTTGCAAATTGCTAGAGCCCTCTGTCAGAATATACTGTGATGGGGGAAGACATGTGACAAAATTGAGGGCTAGGTAGGGGGATAAGGAGGCAGTTTTATTCCCGGTGATAGGGAAACGTGAAAGAAATGCTTTCCCTTCATTTAAACTCCATACCACTTCCAGGACTGGGTCAAAGCAGGTCATTTGCGCCTTAGAACGAAAGGTCTTTGCCTTCCTTTTCCACTCCAGGGGAGGAGTGTATGCAGATGGGTAACAAAGAGAGCTAATAATTTTTCTAAAAAGTTTCTTGTATGCTTGAAAAGAATTTATATTCTACACCCAATTTTGGAGTGTATGTTTCTACATACATTATTAGATTAGGCTAGATATTCCCAAACTTTCTTTGTTCACAGGATCCTTAAATCTGTCAGGAATTATTTTGTAACATCCCCAAACTAGAAGAAATACCTAATGTATCTTTATTAAGTAGTTACACCACAATGACTTAAATATTTATCTCCTAAGAACTTGTAGCTGTTTGAAAAAATAAGATACACACACACACACACATATTTTTTTTTCCTTGGGCATGATGTAGTACACTTGTAATCTCAGCACTCTGGGAGGCTGAGGCAGGAGGAATAAAGATTAACAATTTATCAAGGCCTTACCTAAATAAAAGGTGGGGAGGGTCAGGGGCATAGCTCAGTGTGAAGGCCTTGAGTTCAATTCCCGGGGCCCTCCCCAGTTTTTGAAACATCTTAACCATGATGGCTTATGATTGGATAAGTGTCCTGTTGGGTACTGCAAGAAGCAGGTAGGATTCTGTCGCCACTTAGATTTCTCATATCTTGATTTCCCCCCGTACAACTACTTTTTCAGAGAGTAATTCATGGAAAGAAGATGCTGATCTAATGTTGGCTCTGAATTCTCTCAGGTTAGTGACTTGCATGGTCCCTGGCCAGATGCTGCACGTAGCCATTTCTACCACAGTGATAGTCCCTACAGCAGCCTTGTGACTGCACCTGGGTACTCTGGTATGCCTCAGTGCAGAGTTTGGGAACCATGGGATTAGGCTCATGGCGTCACTCTTTTCACTGATTATATGTTTGCTCTTTCAGTGTCTCATTTAGAAGTGTCTAGACACAAAGACACTAAAATGCTTGCTGAGTTGTTAGTGCCTATGTGGTATGACTTGGGTAGGAAGCAGCAATATCTGTAAAGGGCCTGAAATCCTACTATTATAATTTCTACTTACGGATCTTGAAGGCTTTTATAAAAAATTTCTAGAGGTTTGGTTAGAACACACATGTCCTTCAGCTTTCCCAAGCTGGTCACTGTAAGGGATGCCAGGTGCTGAAGGCAAGGCCATGGCAGGAAGGAAAGGTTGGACGATGGGAGCAGAGACACAGGGTGCAGACAGGATGAACACTGCTCACCTCACAGTTTTGTCTCATCTTAGTGTATGTCATGTAAGGGTGTTCCAGCCCCTGCTTTGCTCACTGACTGGCTGCTGTGGTCACGCCTGACCCCACAGTGACCTTTATCAGAGTCTGGATGTCTGCCCCTGAGTCCCCTTGACAGTCTTCCTGCCTTTCAGGGGCAGAAGGCACAGGTTCTTGGGAACGACCATCCCAGCACACTTCAGTTTCCATTCATCTTGGCTCCCCTTCCTTCCAACCTGAACAAGCTGTAATACAAGAGGCGGCTCCAGCATAGGTAATGTAACTGCATGTCCAGGTACATCTGTCAGAAAGTGAGTAGAAAGCCTTGCCGTGCTCAGTAGCTCAGCAGCTGCAGGGAATCAGACTGTTCATCTGCCCCAGCCAGTGCCAAGGGAAAGCAGGAAATCACTAGAATGTCACCTGGGACTTTCACTTTCATTTTTGGGTCCGATTGGTCTCTCCTCTCCTCTCCTCTCCTCTTTTTCTCTCCTCTTCCTTTATTGTGGTAGTGGGGATGGTAGTCAGAGCCCCGTGGATGCTGGTAACTGTTCTGCCACTAAGTCACAACCCTAGCCTCTCATGGTTTCTTTAATATATATTCATTTCTTTTTTTTTCTTTCAAACATTGAAAGCATTTTCTTTCCTCCATTTCCTTCTCTTCATGCCCAGGGCCCTAATTTCACTTTCCTATGGTTCTTTTTCTTGACGTATTGGGGCATTTGTTTATTGTGTGTGTTCTAAGGTTTGCACGGTCAGGGCCAGCATAGGTTTTAACAGAGAAACTGCCTCCAGATCAGTCACCAACGTGAGCTCATTGTGCTGAAATTTCTGCCAGAAGATGCTGGCTGGAATTTAGCTATGATCTACTAATTTAAAAAAAATTTTTTTAAAGAAAAAAGAATTTAACTGTGATAACATGACATCCCCCTGGCACTCTGGATTTGTAGAATAAATACATTACTAACTCTTGTTAGTTCTCTCTGTGTTTTGAGTATTAAGATCTGGTCTCCAGTGGAAGAAATGGAAAATCTCACAGTCTACCACAGGCTTTCCAGAGAGGCTGGCAATGAGGGCTCTGGAATCATAACACTGGAACTTACACAACTGGAGAGATAAAGGGATCTTACAGAAAAAGCTCACTAGGAATGTATGTGTCCATTCGACCAATTGATCAGTGATCAAACAAGAGATGTTTGTTGGGTGCCACCTGTATATGCTAGCCTCACAGTAGACACTTTGTGGGTTACTAAAGAAAACCAAGCAATCTTTAGCTATGGTAATAGGATAAGTTAACTGTAGAAAGAAGCGGAGGAGCAGATCCCAGTGTGTGAAGACTAATGCAGGAGGAGAATTTTTATAAATAGGGTAGGGTGGTAAGCAGATGGCATGGGTCCTCATCCACATAGCCACGCAGAGCCCATGCTGATAGGGAGCTTCTCTCTTTTGCACAAGGCTTCTGAGCTGCCAGCTTATGGAGGGGAAGGGCTCTGGGCCTTGAGCACACAGGGAAAGTGTCAGAGCTTCCTAGGGGCTGGCCCAGGAAGGGCTCAAGCAGACTCTATCCAAACGCATTGGCTAAAATTTAGGGCCTGGCCAAATCTTTGTCAATGAATTTGGACAGATGTGTTGATCTGTTCATTTGATGGTGGTGATGTGAGTTTGGAAATGCTTTGCAGCTGTGTACCTAGGAAGCCAAGCTTGAATTTTGACTGGTGGGCAGCCTTGCGTGCTGCCCCAGTTAAGAGATGGGCTATGTTTTTGAAGTGGAAGTATGGGTGATTTAAATTAGCTTTTTTTTTGTTTTCTTATGCTTTTCAAAGTTTATGATTATATGTATTATTTTTATAAATAGAAATAAGACCATAGATCTTATTTTTAAGCAAGTAATCCAGGTCTTTGGAATTTGCAATGTTATTATCATTATTTCTATAGAAACAATTGCACTTTGGCTCTTCAGGCTGGATTGAAATCCTGTGTAGGGTTGGGGCCATAGCTCAGTGATAGAGCATGTGCTTTGCTGGGCTTGGGGACCAGCACCACAAAAGTCAATAAACAAACAAACAGACACACCCTGTATGACCTACAAAGTGGTTGAAATATGCTCATCCAATCAGCTACTGACACTGCTGTGTTTCTCATCATTTCATCCAACTAGGAAGCCAGCCTGAATCTGTGCTGCCCCAGGCAGGAGGGAGGGAGTGAAGGAAGGAGAGGGAAGTAGGAGGAAGACTTGGTTCCTCTCCAGAGAGTTGAAGTCAAAGTGTGGGGAGAGGGACTCCTTGCTCTTCCCACTTGGCTCTTCTTCTCTCCTGTTGATGCCTGATGATTGGATCTTTTGACCTGGAGATGACACACTGGCGACTGGGCCATTGCGTGCACGCACATTCCACACAGGCAGAGCTGAAGCGTTCAGCCAAGCTGGGCCAATGGCCAGAGGGAGTCATCAGTGGGTGGAGCAAGCGACCAAGCTGCTGCTCACAGAACAAAGCGATCAGCGGGTTTTTATTGATTTTCTAGGGTGAGCTAAAGTCTGGAAACCTCACTGTCCAGGGACACAATTCCAAAAGATGTTTCTTCTTGTGACAGACTTGGACCATCAACACCATCACCTCAACCTAGAAGTGGCTGAATTTTCATGAACCTGGTGTCATTATCCTGTGCAAAACATCCTGCAAAGGCTCAAGGACTTCAGGTGTTGGAGCTGCTGTGGCTGTTGAAGAAGTACACAGTGAGGGCAGAAAAGAGAAGAGAGAGACAGAAAAAGAAAAAAATACATGCCAGCTCTGAGGGGCAACAGGCAAAGTTAACCCCATACTATGGTCTTGGATAAAACATTTAAAAATGATCAATATGTCAACATGCAGAGCTGAGCAGAACGTGGCCCAAGGGTTAAGACACAAGATGAAGATGGGGATACCAAAACTCTTATCCCGTTTTAATCACATATGAAATCTCTGCAGACTCAAGGGTCAGCATTGACCCTTGTGTCCTTCAAATGTCTGTAAAGTAACCTAGGTTATGGGTTATGTTATCATGATTATGTGTATTATTTTTATAAATAGAAATATTTATCATAACCCGTAAGTCAGAAGTGTTACCTACAGCAAAGCCAATGGGAAACTAATAAAGTATTGCTCAGCTGTGTGACTTCAAATTTAGTGATGTCTATGTTGATTAAGAGCAAATGAAGCTCAAGGACTTATTTAGGTTTTTCCTTAGTAATAATTTCTCATTTTGTGTGGATATTTTGATTTTGTGGTTTTGTCAGGGTCTCAGATGGGTCTTTTAAAAAGATAATGAGGGTAGGGAATAACACTGTGCTACAAAGGGCAGCAGTCCCAGCCTTCTGTCCGCTCACTGTCTTGCCCTATCCCTCTGTTGTCCAGGGCCTCTCCTGGTGGATGGCTCCTTACTCGAGCACGTCTTCTCTTCCCTCTTTCTCTCCCTCCCTCCTTCCCTCTCTCCCTCCTTCTCTTCTTTTCTTCCAGACTGGGAGTCTAACCCAGGGGTGCTTTACTGTTGAGCTACATGTCCAGCCTTTAAAATGTTTTTTATTTGGACTCAGGATCTTACTAAGTTTCTGAGGCTGACTCTGAATTCTTGATCTTCCTGCCTCAGCCTCCTAAGTAGCTGAGATTAGAGATGTGTGCCCCCGTGGCTAGCTGGCATATTCACTTTTTTCTTTTCTTTTTTTCCCACTTTCTAAACTAACTCAGAACCCAACATTTTCTCTTCATTTTTTTCTCAACAAAGTATGTCTTTTCTCATTGACTTCATTTTAGGGGTTGGGAGGGAAGATCTTATTTGAATTAATAGAGAGAGAGGAACAATATCAAGCTTCTCAGAGAATCTGCCATTAAAAAAGAAATCACTAAGCCTAATGCCTCTGTCACTGGTGGAATTTTAGGCATAGTGACCTAGCCAAGATTCTCAAACAGTACTGGGTAGATATTTTTGGCCAGAGGCTCTATCCCAGGCATATCCTGGAACCATTTCTTGTAGTTCTTCGTGCTCCTTCTAAGGCTTCTTCCTGTTTCTGTCATTTCTTTCTTTTTTTCCTTCTTCTCCTTCTTTCTCCCCTTTCTCTTCTCCTTCCCTTTCTCTCCTCTTCTCCCTCCTTCTCCTCTTCCTCCTTTTCATTCTTCTTCTTTATTTTGGGTTTCTTCTTCCTTCCCCTCCCCTCTTTCTTTCTTTCTTCTGCAAATTGAACCCGAGCCTTTGCACTGAGCTGTATCCCCAGCCCTTTTCCTCATTTTTTATTTTGAGACATGGTATTGGTAAGTTGCCGGGGCTGGGATCAAACTTGCAGTCCTCCTGCCTCAGCCTCCCAGAGTGCTAGAATTACAGGCGTATCCACCACACCAGCTCTGCCTCCATTTCTTAAAGTCTCAAGTTTGTCTGAACAGCTCTAGGGCAGAAACTGATAGAGAAGTGTTATACAATAGGACAGACCCTTGCCTTGCCTCCATTTTTTTCCCCCACAGACTGTCTTGTTTTGGGGATGTAAGTTTGTGCTGCTGGGCTCCCGCCCAAGGTATCACAATGGTTTGTGGCTGTTTGATCTGTGTGACCTTTCCGGAATGTTCTGTTAAGCTCAGCCCCATCTCAGGAATGTTCTGTAACCCCGCCTCCCCGCTCCAGTGAGCATGCTCACTCACTATGCCTTTCAGGAATGTTCTGTAACTCCACCCCTCTACTTCAGTGAGCATGCTCGCCTACCCTGTAGATCCCTATATAAGGAGGCTGTCATTTCTGGTAGAGCACTCAGACTCCTCTGAACCCCACCCCCCCGCCCCGCCCCTGCGTAATAAAGCTTTTTATTCCACCTCTTCAATTGACCATCAGATTCTAGAGTCTTTGAAGAATGAGAGCTCCGATTCAGAGCTGCCACACTGAGCTGTAAAGCTCAGCTGTGCCTCAGAGCTGCGGCACTTGGCTGCGACACTGAGCTATAACACTTGCCTATAGCACTGAGCTGCTCTGCTCTGCTGCAACAAAACAATAGTACTTTCCAACTATTCCCCATTCCCCTACACTTCCCAGCTTCTCTTCCAGTTACTCTGGAGCTGCATGACGATTAGGGGCTAAAGGAATGAGCAGTATGATTGTAGGTCACTTTGTTGCTACAGAGCAGAGCAGCTCAGTGCTATGGCCAATTTTCACAGCTAAGTGCCACAGCTCTGAGGCCCAGCTGAGCTTTATAGCTCAGTGTGGCAGCTCTGGGTCACAGCTCTCATAATTTGAAGACTCGAAAATCTGGTGGTCAGTTGAAGAGGTGGAGAAAAAACCCCTCTATTAAGCCAGTAAGCCCCGTTTGGCTCAGAGGACTCTGAGCACCCTACCAGAAGTGAGAGCCTCCTCATATAGAGGTCTACAGGGTAGGCGAGCATGCTCACTGAAGCAGGAGGGCAGAGTTACAGAACATTCCTGAGATGGGGCAGAGTTACAGACCTTCTTGTGAGGGGGCAGGGTTTAACAGAACATTCCGGAAAGGTCACACAGATCAAACAGCCACAAACCATTGTGATACCTTGGGCGGGAGCCCAGCAGCACAAACTTACATCCCCCAAACAAGACAGTCTGTGGGGGAAAAAAATGGAGGCAAGGGAAGGGTCTGTCTTACTGAGCACTTCTCTATCAACTTCTGGGTGGAGACAGTGAGCACCAATCTTGGAAACATGTTCTCCTTTAGCTATATGATTTCCTGGGAAGACCTCTGGATGGTGGAAGAGGGAGAGGCTGAGGGTGGATGAGGGGAGGGAGGCTGTCCGGACCCACAGCCAGTGTGACATCAGTGAGAACATCCCTTGATGCGCTGTGTCATGAAGCCTCTGAGATGTGCTTTCTACAATGTAGTCAGTCCAGCTTGTCTGAACAGGCTCACAGGCAGGTAGGAAGATCATCCACTGGATGGAGGAGTAGGAAAGGGGGGATGGTTCTAGGCCTAAGGCACTCTCCTTGTGATGACTTGTTCTGAGGAAGGCTGGTGATGGCACTCATGAGGAGCTATTGAGGATGACATGATCATCATCATTATCAGTTTGTGTGCAAAGGAACAATGTGGATGGACTTGTCTGACTCTGGAGGAAGAGATGCTGTGAGAAGCAAGAAAATAGTGCTGGAGTGTTCAGTTAGAAGGCAAAAGAAGGCTGGGCACAATGGCATCCATCTGTAATTCCAGCACTGGGAGGCTGAGACAGGAGAGGAAGTCTCAGCTCAGCCTGGGATACATAGTAAGACACAATCTTGAAAACCCACAAGGCAAGCAAACAAACCAACAAACCAGTAAATTTTCACTGATTTTAAACACTTAGCTTCTAGTTGGAGCTATCAGGATTGCTCACTTCCTGAAACATTATTATAATACAAGGGAGTGTACAAATATTGAATGAGTGGTACAGAATCCAATACCTGTTTGGCAAAAGTGGTTATCATAGGCTGGGAGACTAGTGCAGTGGGAATCCAAGATGACCTCCTAAGATAGACCATGTTTAGGAAGATGGAGAGAAGGGACATGAGCCTGCTAGGTGTGAGGATTGACTATGCATGCAGGTTTGGGGCTAGAAAATCATGTCAGGCCAATTTGACTAGAGTATGATGTTTGGAGAAGGACCTCTTACTGGAAGGTAAGACTTCAGAGACAGATGGAGAGCACATTGTAGAGACCTTCACATGCCACTGAATACCTTTAAAAGGTATTTCCATGAAAGATTATGACTGCAATTTAATAGTGAAAAACTGGTGATGACTTCACTGCCCATTATAGAGCTTGCATGCAATGGTACTCCATGCAGCAGCAGTTATAGAGACCAGGTTGGTCCTACACACATGTACTGGCATGAAAATGTCTCCCAGGCATGGCTGAGTAACAACCTCAAGTATGGAGACACCATGCATATGGTGCAGGGTTACATCCATCCCTTCAGTATTTCAGTACTCCGTATCTGTGAGTGAACATCTGTACACACACACACACACACACACACACACGTACGTGAATACAGCCTAGTTCTGGGATTGGCCAGTCTGCCTGCTCTGAGGGGTCAGAGCTTTGTCTTTGGAGAATCTGGAGGACCAGAGGGCTACCCAGACACTGCCTGGTCGTTGGGCCTGTGGCCTTCAAGTCCTGCTGGAACTGGATTCCAACCTTGACCATTATTTAAGTGGACTAGCTTGGACTTGTTTTGCTTCCCCTACTTAAATGCATTTTGATGATAAAAGGTAGTAAATACCTTTGCAAATATAAGCAGAGTTCCCTTATAATTACCTAAAATTACTTTTCACTGAGAAAAAACAGTTTTGGTCAAAACACACAAACCCTTCTGAGAATATTTTTAAGTTTTCTACACAGGAAAATCTTTGATACCTTCACTGGATTAAAAAAACCAAGTCAGGGCCAGGGATTTAGCTCAGTGGTTTCGTCACCCGCTGCGCAAGCACAAGGGCCTGAGTTCGATCCCTGGTACCAAAAAAAAAAAAAAATCAAGTCATTTATAATCTAATTACTTTCAAGAAAAATTTGAAGTGGCCAATAAAGTGAAAATACACTTATTAAAGCCAAACTATAGAGCTGGGCTAGTTCAGTACAGTGACAGAACACTTGCTTAACATGGATGAGGCCTCAAGATCCATATCTAGCCCTGAACAAATAAAACAGAAACAAAAGCACAGGATAATTAAATACTTTTTAAAGTTCAAAAATTATTTTGAAATATACCAATAAGAAATACAAAATTATGCAATAAATGGTGTAAGAAAAATTAGCTATAGACTATAGTTTTATTCTTATTGTATTTGCCTCAAGTTTCAGATGTATAAAATCACTATCAAAATACAACAACAAAGCAAGCAAAAAAAAAATTCAGAAGTGTATTTTAAAAAGCAACAGACTTTATGTGAGTAATACAAAGATGATTCAATGTTAGAAAATCTTCAAAGTAGTCAATCACATTGCAGACTAAAAGAGAAAATATTATATTGCTACAGCAGTTGATTTAGAAAATAGTCAAAATTTCCAATTTTTGCTCATGATAAATCTGTTTAATTTGTTAAGGATATTGCTTCAAAACTTATAGTAAATGTCATGCCAAATAGTGAAATCTTAGAAAAATCTCATCAAAATCAGATGATGCCCTTTTTATCACCTCTACAATTTAACATCACTTGGAGGTATGAAATTTTTTTTTTGTATTAAATTCTTTTATTGGTACATTGTAGGTATACAACACAATTACATTTCTCATTGGGAACTGTACCTTTACATAATGCATCTTGG
>NW_004624776.1:18532343-18546836 GCF_000247695.1 Heterocephalus glaber
AACAGTGGGACTCAGTACCTTTGTCTGGTGGTCTGGTGTCCTCTGCGTCTTTGTAGTGTGGAATCAGGTGGCTGCCTGTCTGCAGCGGGGTGATTCGGTGTCTTCTGCATGACTCTGGTCCTCGGTAGGGCGTGCACAGACTTGCCTGTGTGCAGCGGGCTGATTCGGCTTGTGTTCTGCGCGACTGGGGACCTCGGTAGGGTGTGGGCAGACCTGACTGTCTGCAGCGGGATGATTCGGCGTCTTCCGCATGACTCAGGACCTCGGTAGGGCATGGGCAGACCTGAGGTATGAAATTTTTATAGCCAGATGAAATGTTTATAGAGAAAATCCAATGATACCTGGTTATGAACTACAACTGTGACTAAATGAGTTCAACAACTTGTTGGGTAGGTCATTTATAAATTCAACAAGATAAAGACATTTGAAAAATCCCCAAATATTTTGAAACTAGATATACATCTTAAATTACCATAATTAGAAGAAGAAGAAATCAAAGAGAAATTAGAAAATATTTTATCTTAAATGAAAATGAAAATAAAAGTACAACATATTATTGGAGGGATGCAGCATAAAAGTAGTACTTAGAGGAGGATTTAAAAGTTTGTATTAGAAAAGAAAAAAGGTCTACAATCAACTGAATTTCCAATTTCGAAGAAATGGTCCCTAAATAAGTGTTGGGGGTAAAATAATGACAGGGACAGAAATTAATGGAATACAAGACATCAATAGAGGGCTGGGGATGTAGCTCAGTGGTTCTGGAGCCTGCCTTGCAAGCGCAAGGTCCCTAGTTCGATCCCCAGTACAAAAAAAAAAAATTCCAAATCGTGAGTAGAGAAAATAAAACATAACTGAGGAGGCTGAGGCAAGAGAACTGTGAGTTTGAGCCCAGCCTAGGCAACCTCTGAGACCTTGTCTCCAAAAACAAGGAGGAGGGGCTGGGGATGTAGCTCAGGTTTTGGGTTCAGTCTCTAGTGCCACAAAACAAACGAACATATGGCTGATTTTGTTTTTTTGAAATCAATAAAAATGGGCAAACTTCTAATAATATTAAAATTGTTCATATCTAAGGATTTTTATTGTTTTTATTTTTACTTTTTAATATGCCAAACTTAGTAGGTCTGTATTTTGGCTTAGTACAAAATATTTTAAAATGTAAATGTAATTCCCATATAGCAGTAACATTCTCATCTCTGAACTATCTATGACTTGACTACTTATGGGTACCAAGAAACCGTTACACCATCTAGAATATAATCTTATTATGCCTTTAAAAAGTGCATGTGTGAAATGTTGGTTTTGATGTAAGCCTTATAATTTAAAATTTTAGGTTGCCATTTTCCAAGTCACCTAAATATAATACATTGATCCAGTACCGAAAGTTAAATTAATGTTAGAAGAGAAGATTCACAGTTCACCCTTTCAGGCTTGTTTCACATTTATGTCTTTAGCTTTACAGATGAATTCGCTCTAAACAATCTTACTGCAGCATTATATTAATTAGGCGGCTTTCCAAAGATGGAAAACATCATACTAATCTAGTTGTGATGTTTTGAGGGTTCATAACTTATTTTGTTTTTTTGTTTTGGTACTGGGGATCAAACTTGGGTCCTTGTGCTTGCGCAGCAGGCAGCAAAAGCACTGAGCTAAATCCCTGGCCCAATATTTTGTTTTTTTGTTATGTTGGGGTTTTTTTTTGGTACCAGGGATCGAACTCAGGCCCTTGTGCTTGTGAGGCAGGCGGTGGCACCACTGAGGTAAATCCCTGGCCTGAGGCTTCACAATTTAAATCTATAACATTACGGAGTCCATAGTTCAGGGTTGTGAGAAAGGCTTCAAAGAAATTTTTTTGTTGCTGCAATAATACTATTTATGTAAAGAACAAAAACCCCCAACTTATCAAAAGTTTATCTAAATACTACTAGCTGTTAAAAGTAAATTTTTCATGCCCAAGTTTCATAATCATATGTGGATGTATTAAATATTAACATTCAGTTTTGAGCAGGAAAATAAAAATCATTACTGTAAGCTAATAAATTTAGATGGCAAGAACATATAGAATATATACAGTGACTGAATTTATGTTTTTTATGAATATAGTTACTTTCTATTATTCCAATTGCAATAGCAGTATGTTGAGACATACTGGCAATTTTCAGAAACCCAAAAGCAATCATCTGCTTTGTATTACTTTTTCTTGAGGTGTAACATTCAAGTTCATAGTGATTCTCTGCTTATAAGCTAACAGTCTCCAATTAGTTCATATATGGATCAAAGTTTTGGTCCTATTATAATTTTAAATGAGCTAAAGCTTAGGGCTACAGTTAGCAAAATGTGCAATTAAAAAAGCACTACTTCAGCACTACCTTAAAAATTCAGATTATTAAAGAGGACGTTGTTCTCTAAGCTGCTAATTTAATGAAATGGTTAATATGTATGTCAGAGACTGGAAATTCCTAAGGGTTGTTTTTTTTCTTTTTTTTAAAGTTATTTTGAGACAGGGTCTCACTATGTAATTTAGGCTGAACTTGAACTCACTATGTAGCCCAGGCTGGCCTCAAACTCATGTGATGGTCCTCCTGCCTCTGCCTCCAAAGTGCTAGGATTACAGGCGTGCACCACCATGCCTGGCCCTTAGGGTATTGTACCTTATATATAGCAAATGCCTTCAAATATTAGCTGACTAGATTGGTGATACCAGTTTTTCCCTTTTCCTATTCCAAGTCCAGTTGGTTTATTTATTTATTTATTTATTTTGGTACCAGAGATTGAACTCGGGTCCTTGCACTTGCACAGCAGGCAGCGAAACCACTGAGCTAAATCCCCAGCCCGCCAGTTGGTTTATTTTGAAGATAATATTTCAATACTTCAGTTGTAGAAGAAAATTATACAATTTTCTCTATACAGACAATAGCAACCAAAATTACCAAAGAAACTGTTTCAGGAATTGTTGGAAGGTGAGTTATTCTATAGTAACTATGCTTCAGTTGCTGTGCAGTACGCCCAGAAACAATCCACTTCAACTTCCGAACATTTGGTTTGGAACAGTTGTTTGATGAATACTCAGTTAAACACTTGGATACAAGCTCTTGCCAGAAGGTCAGATCTCTGCCATGTATCTTAGAATGTTTCTGAAGACATTCTACTCCTTCTGTTAACTCTACACACTTCTGTGCTTGGATCTCCAATCCAGTGATAGATAAGGCCAATACAGAGGGCTTTGCTTTAGAAAATAGGATCCTGCAGTGACATGCCTTAAGCTGAGCTTCTAGTCTTTCAAAATTTGGGCTCGTTTTCCTTTCAAATGGCAAGCTCTCCTGAATGAGAGAATAATAGAGTTGTAGAAATTGAAAGGCAGTGGTAGCTTTGACTTTCCAACACACCTTCTCCAATACAGTCTTTTCCATTCGCATCAAATCTGAAACCGTGAACCGATACTGACTTATTCGGATCAAGTCAGTTGCCAATGGGACATTTCTTTCCTCTACTATTGATTTTACAGCCAAATAAAAGCAGCTGAGTCCGACACATCCAAGGTGCTTGGGCTGTACCTTCATTTTAGACAGGAATCTGTCCAGTAAATTCACAGCTAGAGAAGATTTCTCCGTATCAAAGCCGAAGAACTGAGTTAGACTAGAAGATCTTTCACTTCAAAGTCCCTCAGTCTTGCAGTCATTCTAAGGCCATCATTATGTGCAGATTCAATTAGTCTCAAGCCGCAGACCTTTGGCTGACATCTGGCCTCCTGTTCCAACAGGGTATTCAGCTGCTGTAGCAGTTTCCGGGAGTCAGTTGCTGTCAGGACTTCTATCATCTTGCTAGAGACTGCGGCTCCCCGGCGTGACCACCCTCCCCGGGGCCTGCTCTCCCCTCGCCCCACGGTACCGGTACCGGTACCGGATACGAGAGGCCTAGGAGGCGAAGACACTCGTGGGCAGGAGGGGAGGCCCGGGGAGGGAGAACGCCCTCCTCCCGGTCCGACCACGGCGCCATCTAAGGACTTTTAAGTCAATGAAAACCATAAACATTTCAATATAGAAAGGACACCGAGGTGGAAGACGTACAAATCAAAAAGTAACAAATGAAAAAACATTTGATTAGGAAACAAATCCACAAAAACTGAAGTGGACAAATGGACGAACGTAAAAAACAAACAAGCAAAATAGCCTGTGCTGACGAGGGTATGTAGGGATGTGCTAGGCAGTCCTGTTCAAATTTCTGGAAAGTATTCTGGCAATGTGCAGCAGCTGAATCTATTCTCTGTAGTTTTTAAAATTTTAAATTTATTATTATTATTATTATTGTTGTTGCTTTTTGAGACAGGGTCTCGGTATGCAGTTGAGGCTGGCCCTGAGTGCTGCGATTACAAGTGTGCGCCATCACATCCTACACTGTCATTCATCGTGGTTAAGATTTAAAAACTAAAATGTCTAATAACAATTAAATCAGTGAAGATATACCCGCACCACAGACTATTCCACAGCTAGTGGAAATCATGTTTTGCATGGTGCCACACGCCTGTATTTCCAGCGTGTGGAAGGCTGAGGCAGGTGGATCACTGCAAGTCTGAGGCCAGCTGGGCTAGCTAGTGAGTTCAAGGCCAGTCTGAGCTACATAGCAAGACTTTGTCTCAAAAAAGAAGAAAAATGAAAAAGAAAGAAAGAAAGAAAGAAAATCATGTTTTGCAGATATGTTTCGTAATGTCCAGAGGAAAAAGCAGCCTATAAACTTTATATAAAACTTACGAAATTTTATTTTTCTAGGGCTAAGGATCAATTCCAGAGCCCTATCCATGCTAGGCAAGGATTTTAACCCTGAACTTATACCTAGTCTAATTCCAAGTTTTAAAATAAAGTATAGGCATATTATGAACACAAGATTAGAAATAAATACTGTATAACAAAATGTTAACAGTGATTAAGTCTGCTAAAATTATACAAGGTTTACATTTTCCTCTTTCTTTTGTGTGTGTGTGTGTGTGTGTGTGTGTGTATGTGTAAGATACTAGAGATCGAACTCAGGGCCTTTGCACTGAGCTACATCCGCACACACCCCTTTTTTATTTTTATTTTGAGACAGAGTCTTGCTTAGTCACTGAATACCCTTAGCCAGGTTTGAATTTTTGGTCCTCCTGCCTCAGCCTGCCAAAGTGTGTGCCACAATGCCTGGCTGATTTTCTTAACTACATTTATAATTTTTCAACAATAACAAAACAATTTTTCAAAAAGAAAAAAAATCTTTATAAACACCTGAAAGACTAAGTGTATTATCCATCCCAAATAAGTGACTTAAAATATAGCTTTAAGGTTTTGGAAGCAAAACAGAATCAACACATATCAGGTGATATAGTTGTATTTTTCCAGGTAAAGGGTGTTGAGCAATTCAGTTCCAGGCAGCACTTACCAAAGAGTGTTCTGTAAATTTTAGTGCTGTTAGTATTATTTACATAACATAACATTATAGAGGATCACAGAAGGATGGAAAGAGTCCCTGAATACTAACTGTGGGTTAATAAGGTAAAATAGTTTCTTTAGTTTCTTAAATTTTTTTTTGTTGTTGTTGTTAGGGGTTGAATCCAGGGCCTTGCTCATGCCAAGTGGACCACTGAGCCACACAGTTGACACACACTGACGGTAAATAGTTCGGATACATGTCTGTAAGGTACTGATCCAGTCGGGGTAAGGAGCACTTTCCCTTCCCAGCACATTCTGACAAACAAGGTGTCTGAAATGCTGTCATGTTCAGGCGCAAAGTGCCATTCACATGCTTCACATTTCCTTGCAGACATGGGGATAGACATTCTGTTTGCAAATACAGCAGCTTACTGTATGTCTTAGCCTAATGGAAGCCTATGACCAGAGTCGCCAGAGAGAGGGCCAGATGTTTCACCTGGGCTTAGAGCCTGTAGAAGCTCCTAGTTGAGTTTTTGACTCTGCGCTACTAGCATGGACAAGTTCATTATGCTTAGCTAGTACACAGATTTCTGCTTTGGCTCACATAGTGTCAAGCTTTTCTTTCCAATGACCAGCAACAAATTTAGTGACCTCTTGAGGGTGTTCCTGTTATGAGGAGAAAAGGGGCCATGTAGGCTGCAGCTAACATACTCAATGGTTCTATCAGGTGACTTACATGTAAGTCATATACATAAGTTAAAAAGAGGGAAGCTAGCACATAGTTCTCCTTTCTGTTGTTAAAACTGGACCTTGATCCTCTAAAAACTGTTTTTAGTCACTTTGATGCTTGCAGAAGCTTTTTGGCATAGATTTTCAAGAACCAGTAAGCATGCATACAGAGCAGTGCCAAGGGAGTGAGAATTTCCATCTTTAAGAGCTGATGAACTAAAGTTAGATTTCCCATGGTTTGAAATATGCTCTGCAAAGATCTTTTGATATCACATCATTATCAGTGAAAAATCCCCAATGCATGCATATTAGCTAATTAACTAATGACATATGGGTATTAAAGTGCTAATATTAAAATTAAATAAAAGATAAGTATATGAAGTTTTAACTTTAATTAATATTGGTAATGATATCTTCTTATATTTATTAACTAATATGTCAAGGCAACTTGAAGAGTGAAATTCATCATTAATGATAAATATATAAAACTACTGTATATTTAAAATGGTCTTCTTGGATAATTTGCATTTTTGAAGTTGATGACTTACTGGCTGATCTCATTGGGGTTATTGTTGTGATGTAGTGGTAGAGTAAGTTTGCCAAGCATATGCAAGGCCCTGGGTTTAATTCCCAGTAGTGAAGAAAAAAAAGAATTTATCATTGTTTACTTGGTAGTGTGACTTAGAGAGCTTGCAATGGAAGTAGAATTACCAGCTTGGTCATTTTCCTTTTGTTGGCTTCTGTTTGCACTATTAGTGTTATCTATAATGCTTCTGTTGAGAATTATCACAAAAAATGTTTTAAGATACTGTATTTGTCTACTTCATAATAACTTTTTAGAAAAGGAAATGTCAGGCTGGAGCTAGAGCCCGGCGCTCAAACCTCACCTAGCGACGTGTTACGTCGTGAATTCAATATTCAGCTCTGAGAGGAAGAGGGTGGTGTCCCTGGAGGGCAACACATTTTGCCATCAATTCTGAGCATGAGCAACTATTCTGTCACTTATTTGAGGAACAGAGTTCTTTGTTCTCTCCTTTGTTCTTTCTAGGATACCTTAAACCCTGCAGTTGTTCAGGGAGGTTTTTATTCAGTCTGTGTTTTGATGGCAGTGGGCCATTTGAAGCTGGGTTAGTGGGTGAGAGAGTATCTATTCAGATGAGGCAGCCATCAGGGAGGGGCTGGCTGAGGCTGGGGCTGGGACCCCAGAAAGGCAGGATGGGGTGACCTTCTGGAGGCAGAAAGAAACTGCACCAGAGACGAGGAGGACAGCAAATGTCCAAAGTTGCAAAGGGAGGAAAACTTTGCTTCTAAGAAATATTCATTTTCTGAAAAAGTCTACAACATATTAAAACTTTTTTTTCCCTTTCTTTTTTTCAGTGCTCAGCATGGAATTTCGGTCCTTGTACATTCTGGACAAGTGATTTACTACTGAGTTATATCCCTTACCACAGAAAAGTTAGTTTTAAACTTTTTTGTTTTTGAATACATAGAATCCACGGTAATGAGTACAAGGAGTAGAAAATTAGAGTACCTCCCTATCACTCCTGGATTGAGATGTGTTCACACAGCTGAGGAACAGAAGGCAAATTGTTCATCATGAGCCTTGGGAGAATCTGCAATTGCCATTACTGTTTGTGGCATGCCACAATTGTCACGGAAATTCTGCTCTGTGCATTTATCTGAGACTGTGTGCACCTGGACCAGTGCAGAAGGCCTGCTCCTCTTGGTAGAAGTGATGGTGGCCAGTTTCGAGCTGGTAGGCAGCTCTTGGGAGGAAGACTCACAACCACCAAGGGGGAAATGCGCTGTGATGGAAAGTAGAGCACCAAGGCAAGTGGTGGCGTGGATACCTGTGATACCAGCATTCTGGGAGGCTAAGGCAAGAGGATTGAAAGTCTGAGCACAGCCTGGGCAACTTAGTGACTTAGTAACCCTGTCTCAAAATAAAAAATAAAATGGGCTGGGTATGTAGCTCACTGCAAAGGCCTTGGGTACTGTCCCCAGGGCTACAGGGGTGGAGGTGAGGGGTGAGGGGAGTGTGTGTGGGAGGTAGAGGATGGGAAGCCAGTACTGGGGATGGAGATTGTGTTCTTGAGCATCCAGGATAGGGGAACTCCCTAGCAGTGGGTGGAGGGCACTGTGTGGGGGGCTATCTCCCCTCTGTGGGGCAATGGGTCCTACTTAATACTGATATTAAAAGTATGAAGCAGAGAATTTCAGAAATAAGAAGAGTAAGCACTCCATACCTTCAGGTAGCTCCTGACTCATCTAAATTCCAGCAGCCTCATCAGTGCCAGTCCTTGGCCTGGCCTAGATTAGGCCCTGTGGTTGTGGAGAAGATGCAGGAATAGAGATCAAGAAAGTGACACTTAAGATTGAAATTACTAGAAACCTCCCAGGAGCTCAAGTAGGAAAAGGAAACCCAAACCAAACCAAAAACCTGACTCCTTATTCTGACTGAAAGATAGTAGAACAGTACAATCCTAAATTTTGGTGTGTGACTTCTTCCTTTCCAAGACCAGTAAAATGAAAGTAAAATGTGAAATTAAATGAAAAAAAAGTACCAGCCCAGTAAGGGATCCTCAGGGCCGGTTTGCCAGGCCTGGAACATCCACTAAGCCACATCTCTTAAGGGCTGTGAGGCATGAGTTTTCAAAGGCCATGTACAGACTACTGGTGCCAAATTAGTGTGGTGACTGAGACTTACTCAGAGCCACCTTTACTAGAGTTCTCTGGCGTAGGAACAGGGAGAGTCCTGCACCCAGCTGCAAGTACACACACCCACACCTAGGCACACGCAGAAGCCTAAACCAGAGGTACCTGCCCCTTCAATTCTTTGGGTCCCTCCTCTCCAGACACTATCAGAGCTCTTTCAACACCTTATCTCTCTGACATTCACACAGCTCTTCCTCCTCCACCCCACGCTATCAAAGGAGATGAAATCTTTGCATAGTATTTACAGACACAGATTTTATTCAAAGTTCTCACTCTCTGAAACCCACAGCAGGAAATACATTTCATGCATTGCTGTTCTCTTAATTTTTGTTAAAAATGGGAGGGAGGGGGACCTCAAACCCAAGAAACAGCTGCTGAACAGAAAAGTAATGAACACTCCAGCCTACCTTGCTTAATTGGCTCAGATTGTTAGTCAATGCACCCTTCAGGGAGGATATAATGTAAAAATGCTGTTCTGGCTGCTGAGGGTAATAGCTTTTGTAAAGTGAACACAGTGCAGCTGGTGGGTTTTCCCCTATGGACCTCAGTGATTTCCTGCCCACCTGTCTTTCAGTTTTCTTAAGCAACAGCAACTTTCCATTCCAGCATTTTCTTTCTGCAGGCTCCAGAGTGGACTGCCCTGCCAAATTCTATGTTACCCTTTCAGCTCGAACTTCTAGACCTGCAGAACTCAGGGGTGTGTAGGATTTACCAGGAGTCTCTTCAGTGAGGGACTGGGACTCAGTTTATTCAACAGAAATTATAAAATAATATAGGCAGACAGTTGTTGGGCAATTGTTCTGACAGAAGCATTTTTTTGGTTAAGATTGAAGTGAGCTAAATCAGGCATGGTGGCACATACCTATAATCCCAGCACTCTGGAGGCTGAGGCAAGAGGATTGCAGTGAGTTCAAGGCCACCCTAGACTACATAGTGAGTTCAAGGCCAAACTAGAATAGTGAGGCTCTGTCTCAAAACAAAAACACCAAAATAAATAAAAATTAAAAAACAGGAATCTCAATACTGGTGTCTGTTTAAGCTGTGGTGAATTAGTGACTCTACTTATCTGCACTCAGAGCAATACTTTTTTAAGAGGAGCCCCAGGTTTTCCCCAGGTTCACAGTAGAGTCTTAGTTCTGAGGAAAATCTTAGTGACCATTTCCCATGCAATGTTTTTGTAGTTTTCCACTGTATCCCTTAGGGAAGGACCTTTTAATGGTTCTTCAGGAACAGGGAATAAGGCCACGGTTTTGAGAGGCTGTAAGGCTGCCCTTCTTGCCTCTCTACCAGCCTTTCGATTGTCCAAGAAGACTTTAGACATGTCTTTTTGGGATTATTGCAATGAATAAAAATGACCTGCTTGGAAAATAGACTGCCTCTAGAAGTTGTATAATTTCTTGCTTGTGCTTTATAGATAATTGCTTATTAGCAAGTTCTCTCTCTCTCTCTCTCATTACCGCATGTGCATGCAGCACCAGAAAGGCATACTTGAAGTCTGTATCGATATTTAGCCTTTTGTCTTTTCCTAATATCAATGTCTGAGTAAGAACTATGAGCTCTGCATTTTGTGCAGTGGTTCCTGGGGGGAAAAGGTTTAGCTTCAATAACCTGTTGTGAACTGACATCTACATAACTGGCCTCTCAATGTCTTTCTTGGACAAAGCAGGAGTAAAGAAGCTTTTACCAGGATGTCCTTGACCCCAATTATGGGTATAAACCTAAAGAAAGGCTTTCCAGAGAAGGAAGTTAAAACAGAAGCCAAAGGAATTGAAGTTGCTGACCCACCAGGGCTTTGTGCAGAAGACAGAGATGTCTGTGAACAGGGACATAGCCCGTCGCCATGGGACCCATCAGCTTTCCTCATCAGATTGGGAAGTGAGGGTTATGGCTGCCCTAGCCGCTCTCTGGGAGTAGGGACAGTCAGTCCTCCAGTGCTTTGAGTCAGGCACATCAGCCACCTGACACATGGAGCAGGGCCTGGATGATGGTTGGTACAGTCATGTGCCCAGTGTCCAGTTTCCTTGAAGGCCTTCATTGAAGGTCTTTACTGAAGTCCCTGAGGTTTTCATTGGGCAGCCTGAGTGTGCTTAAAGCATCACTCTTACTGGGTAGCTCCTTTTAACAGTGACTTGCCACCTAAATGTTGCTGGGTTCTGGGTTCTTAGCCACTCCCTCTGGAGTTAGATTCCAGATTCTTTTGGTTTTGAACAAAGAACTGAACAAAGTAAGCAAAAAGCAGTGGCAAAGTTTATTTGAAAAAGTAAAAGTGAAGAGTGAGGGACAAACTGGTTCTACAGTGTGAGCTTGGGCCAAGCAAAGGGGAAAAAGCAAAATAAAAGTACACACATGACTGTCTTGAAATTTAAATTTAAAAAAATTGGCCTATGTGGAGTCTACTAGCTAATTAGAATTTTTTTCCAGAGCACTATTTGTTCAATATTAGTTTTGAAAATCTTTCTAAAACAAATCACATCCTTTGATGTCTTGTTAAGGCTTGAGATTTTTAAAAAATTATATGGTAAAATGTTTAAGTACTTTTCAGTTTTGCTTTGGTTGAGTTCTATTATATTTGAATATTATTATAGTTTTTTCCCCTTGCACTGCTTTTCTTTGAATAATTTTAATTTTTGTATATGTGTGTGTTTAGTGAATGATAATAAAATTACACATTAAAAAACAAGTACACCCTGGAGTAAACAGTGCAGGCTATTGTGAGGAAAGCCACAACAGCAAGTTCTTGGCATCTGTGTCCTTTTATCCTGTCCAAATCTCGAGAAAACCAACGAGAACTTCTACATAGGGCTCCTGAAATGTAGGGCTGGGATTCCATGCCTCAGCCTGACATCAGGTCTAGGTCTATTGAAAACCCGCTCAAGTTCTTGGGAGAAGTCATGTGCAGAGCTTTGGGAACCATTCTGTGCATGTGTCTGGGATCTTGTAATCAACAGGTCATGCCTATTTTCCCAGCCAGCTTTGCCACGTCCTAATCTCCTATGTCACCTACACTTGGTTCATTCCAGAAATGTAAACCTATATTACTCTTCAGTGTAACCCTCTTTTTAACCCAGTAGCTGTTCTAAAATTGGGCAGGAGTTTTTTTTTTTTTTTTGAGGGAAGACAGTAAAGACGAAAAGGCTTGAGAAAGGGATTTATGGATAATTCTGAGTATGACAACTACCCTATCCTTATGAACTGGAGAGGAGCAGTGGCATCATGAAAAAAAAATTGTGGCATATATCCATTTTTTGGGGACTTGTGTGGGCTAATTTTTTCTCTCTCCTCCTCTGTCCTCCCCTCCCCCCTCCAGTCTTCCCTTCACCTCTCAATTTCACGTCCTCTCCTCTTTAATGGGGTCTCACTTTGGAACATTACTTAGTAACATATTTTTAAAGGATCTATAAACTACAGTTGGGTGTGGTGGGACACACCTGCAATCCCAGCACTCAGAAGGCTGAGGCAGGAGGGTCACTGTGAGTTCCAGGTCAGCCGGGGCTTCATATTGAGTTCAAGGCCAGCATAAACTGCATAGCAAGAACCTGTCTCAAAAAAGGTATGTGTATGGGGGGTCTCACTATGCTGTTCAGGCTGGCTGCCCTTGCACTTTTGAGCACAGGAGGTTCTCCAGCCTGACTCCAGAACAGCGGGGACTGCGGGTGTGTGCCGCTGTTCCTCACTGGTTAACTCTTACGATGACAAGGCCTGAGTGGAAATCCCCAGGGCAGACGAGCAAGCATCTTCAAACTGTCCACAGAAGTATTTCCAGCCTCTCCCTACAGACTTGTAGCAATAAAGCACTGTAATCATTGTGGGAACACAGAAAGCACAGCAAAGAGAAAAGCTATTTTCTTAGTGACAATGATCTGGCAAATGCTAATGCAAACGTAGTTTATTCCAAGTAACCCTGTGAGTTTGTCCCAGGCTCTCTCCTCCACACATTGCTTTCTGTGTTCTCAATCCTGGGCCTCAGGAGCTCCTACAACATCCTTCCAGGGGGCCTGGGGCTGTGCCTCAGTGGTAGAGAGCTTGCCTTGTGAGTTAGAGGCTCTGGGTTCAGCCAACTCGGGGAAAAACAAAGTTATTACTGAGAAAGCCCTTCCTTCTGCTCAGAAAGCCTCAGCAGGCCCCAGCCCTTCCCTCAGGGAGGCTTCATCATTCCGGTTCTTCCTTGCTGTCCCTCCTCTTCCATCGGGTGTGCCCCAGGAAGCGCCCTTTCCTCAGATCCCCGACTCATCTCCAGTCCTGCTGCTCTGGAAGTGTGTGCTGCCGACAACCCGAGGGAAATCATCTATAGTACAGCCAGAGATGCATCTGGTCAGTAATGCAACTGACTGTAATTGAAGCTGTGTCTTCTACTTTGTAGATATAGCTCATTTAAGGATGTGGACCTGGGAAGATTAATTACCCTGCATTGTCCAAGTGGCCCCGGGTTGTAATAGCAGTAGTTACTGAAATGAAGGGCTTTAAAGATGTGGGAAAGAGCCACAGCCAAGGAACATAGGTGGCCACCAGAAGCTGGAAAATGCAAGAAAATAGAAAGTAGATCCTTCTTAGGAGCTCCTGGGAGGACCCAGAGCTGTTGACACCTGGATTTCTTCCCAGCGAAACTGACTTACACACCTGACTTTCAGAACTGTTAAAAGTCTAGATTTGTTATTTAAAAGTGGCTCCTCTTTTCTTCTCTTTGTAATCTACTAAGAATCTCAGATTTCTATTTACTAACATTGCTTGAGATTCTAGCTTCTTGAATCTGGAGCGTTTTGAAAACTCTCAGCTAATAACTCTTTGAATTTCCCCCACACATATTCTTTCTTCTGAAATATGCATGATTTCAAGGGACTTTCTCATTTTAGCTCTAGCTTCCTGCATTTTTAAAGTCTTTTTTCTCTGCTACAGCTTTCCCATGGTTTCCTCAGACATATCTATTCACATATACTAAATCCCTTCAGCGATGTCTATTATTTAACCTTTTATTTGAAAGTTTATTAACATTTTAAACTATGTTTTACTTCTGAAAGTTCTGCTTGATACTTTTTCAAATCTGTCTCTTTCAATCTTCCTTTTTTACATCTTTTTAAGACTTGATTTGTCAATTTATATTTTAATAGATTTAACATCCTTTAACATTTCCTTTCATACTTTCATACTTGCTGATTTCCACTCACTGTTTCCTTGCATCTTTTGCCATTTTTCATTTTGACCTTGTGTTTGGGGTGAGGGTAGGGAACTTGTTTCCTTTTGAGAATCTATGTGGCTTCATTGTGTTAAATAAAAATCGCTAAGCTAGGGATGTAGCTCAGAGTTAGAGCACTCATACGTGTGAAGCCCTAGATTCGATCTCTAGCACTGTAAAAAATAAAACAAAATAAGAATTACATACCTACATCTCCACAGCACTTGGGAGGCTGAGCTAGGACGACCCTAAGTTTGAGAGCAGCCTGACGCTCTATCTCAAACAAACAAACATTGCAGGAGGCCATTGTTTTGGACTAAGCTCCTGCCCTACAGGCCAGGTTAAAAACTAAAATGGAGTCACTCATGATAAAGTTCCACTTTCAGTTGTTATCTGACCTTTAAGAAATCAGGAGAGAAACGACAGCCAGATTCCCATACAGGCCAGTTGAAGTTGTCCTAAGAAGCTTCCCTCTGCTTTTTAATG
>NW_004624776.1:18561004-18586797 GCF_000247695.1 Heterocephalus glaber
AATGATCTATATGTCTTTCCTTACACCAACACTGCCTTGATTACTGTAGCTTTAGAAGAAGTCTTAAAATTGGGTGCTAAACATCTTCCAACATTGTTTTTGGCTTCTCTGGGTCCTTTGTACTCCTACATAACTTTAAAATTTCAATATCCGAAGTCAAGAGGTTCAGAATCTTGTCCAAGGTCGTGAGCTGGTAAAATGAGCTTAGAGTAGGAGACTCAGTGCCCTCTTGCACTGGTTTCCTCAGGGCCCTTTTTGGGTGCAGCCCTAGAGCTCCTTGCTAGTTGACTTTGCACCTGGGCTGATGAACTGGAGGTCCAGCATTGATAGTGAGGAAAGCCTGGCCTAACAGGTCCCATGCTGGGTCCCCTCTGCGAAAAGGTCTTTGAGTTTGCTGAGTGTTAAATGGGCCAGTGGTTGACTTAGGAAATGTGAGAGATGGCCCCTGGGCTCAGGTCTGATGGACATGTCTCCCTCTGCAGGGAGCAAGCTTTTCCTAGGACGATCCTACAGACTCACAGATATAGCCCCACAGGGACATGACTGTTGGCTACCCATAACCCACAACTGCAGCTGTCTTTGGCCTCCTAGCTCATTCTTGGGCTTTGATTTCCCCTGAACCTTGTGTCCACCCACGTATGAAGACAAATGGCCACATATTTGGGCTGTGCCTTGGGGTTTAATGGTGGTGCAAGGTCACTCAGGTCAGCACTCTGGTCACTTTGGTCACTTAGGCCAGCACTGCCCACCCTAGAGCCTGCTAGGCAGCAGTCTGAGTATACAGGGAGTTTCCTGGGAGCCCAGGGCAGTGGAGAGCCAACATCCTCAGGCTCTTTTTCTACCTGGAGTTGGAGTAACTGTCTCTGTCCTGCCCAGGCACTTGTGCTACCGATGGGACAGGCTCATGTACCTCCACAGAGAACAGTGAAGACACTTTTGAGAAGGTCAAATCAGCCAGAAAAGCCAGAGTTCCTCCTGCCTCCTCCAATGGTCTCCAGGGAGGATCCAAATGGCTAGGACCTTCTGTGACAACATATTCCTTGCCTGGTGGTGGTGACCTGGAGCTCTCAATGGAGGATCTTGCAGCAGGAGGAGTCCTTGGGAACCCACAGCCAGGGCACATCACAGAGTGAACTGCTGACACCTGCTGGTGACAAACCCACAGGCTTCAGGGTACCCTCCTTCCTCCTGCAGGCTCTTCTTCCCAGTAGAGGCTGTTCTGGTCCCTCTGGTCAATACTGTGCATGTGTCTCTCTCCTCACTCTTTGCAGCCACCTCGCTAGCCTGAGAAACTCCTTCCTCCCTTCCTCTAGTCGGCATCCTTCTTCCACCCCTTCAGGTGGCCAGCTGGTGGCTCCTTGATGCTTTTCCTAAGGACTGGCTACAGGATGTTCCTCAAGTGCTTCTGTGGCCTCCTGATGTGACTGTTTGATCTCTGGTTAGAGCCTTGTGCTCTCTGATCTCTGGTTAGAGCTGCACTCACAAAGCATCTATGGGTCATCTGATACCCTGGACTTCTAAAGCAGTGAGCTCAGAGGTGTGTGTGTGTGTGTGTGTGTGTGTGTGTGTGAGTGAATGTGTGTAATGAGGGTCTGGGAGTGAGTGCTTTCTGCTCTGAGGAGCTCATTCTAGGCGGAGGCTCCAAATGGCACAAGGGACTAAGGTGGGAACCACATGCAGGTGGAGACTGAGGAGGGGGAGGTCAGGGTGGAGTCAGGAAGAGTGCGGTAGGTGCTTGGGCTCTGGGCTGGGTCGGGAGGTGAAGTGTCTCCAGCTGAGGCACGGTAGCGAAGGACGGACCTTCGAGGAAGGAACTTTTCACAAGGCACAGAGGGCAGAAGGCATGGGCATCCTGGGGCCAGAAAGCTGCAGTGGGCTGTTTGGGCTCTGCCTGTCCTCAAGGAGTCCCCCTGGTGTTGGAGGCCCTTGGTGTAATTCTGGTGGCCAGGCCTCAGACACCATTTGCCTCCCTGTCACCTGTCACACTGACCCTGGAAACTCAGCTGAGGCCAGGTGGAAAGTGGGGCTCGGACAGCCTGTGCTGCAGTGTCGTTCTCACAGCCCCCGTTGGGCACTTTCCCCCCGAGCCAGGTCCCTGAGTGATCCAGCACAGCCACTGGCCCGGACCAGAGCACACAGTGATGATGACAGCACCCGCTGATTTTCTCAACCTAGGTAACTTTATTGTCTCTCCCTCAAAGGATCAGAGCAGAATTCAGCACATGTCAAGTTCCAGGCTGACTGTAACTCAGGTGTCCGTGATGGGCGTTGTCATAAACCAGAACAGGCTCCAGGTGCAGGTACCCTTTATTTCCTACCATGGCTCCTGGACACATCCTTAGTGGAGAAGGTGCCTTCTGCAGGTGGCCACCTCAGTGTGACTCAGAGCCTTCCAGGACAGCCCCACAGCTGAGCTGGGTCCTTTCTGCTCTTGAGCCACCATCTGCCACCTGGAGGAGCAGAGACAGCTCCCACTCCAGGTCTTCAATCTTTTGGGCCAAGTGAACTCTCTGCACCTCCAGGGCCAGAGCCTGCTTACTCTCCAGGGCCCAGGGCCCAGTCTTCTTGCTGCTGGGCTGATCTGCCTCTGTGGGGTCAGCTCTGTCGTCCCACCACACACCAGGGAGGATGCTGGGAGCCACCTGGACAGGATAGGTGTGGGGCAGGACAGGAAGTGACCCAGAGAGTTCTTGGCTCCCTCTGCCCTGTGCCGTGACCTGTGGCACACTGATGCTATCTGGGTATCAGCACCCCCGCCCCAACTTGGAAGGTGCCTAAAGCTTCCTGCAGGGACCTGGTTACCTCACGGAGACACAGCATCTCCAATTATGTTGGCATGTGACAACAAGACAAGAGCCAATTATAGCATCACACAATCCTCATATGGAATATTTGGGAAAGTTATCGATAATCCTCACTGCCTCTGTCACTCCTCAGCTCAGCTCCCTCAACTCTAGGGATATTTATAGTGAACATTTCTTTTTCCTGTCCTTTGGTCCTCACAAGTCACCATCTTTTGACGGTCAGTACAGATGGGGTCCTGAGCCCAGGCCTTCTGCAGTGGAGCTGATTTTACAGTTGCCCAGTGAGGCCAAATGAGGGTGCTTTGGAAAAGAATTGACTTCTCAGTCCATCAAAGGCCCACAGGTTTGGTGCTGGCTTTAGCAGCTTCTCTGTGCAGTTGCATCCATCTTTAATCTTTTCCCTTGCAGCCTTCCCTGTATTTGTATCCCAGAAAGCCCAGCTGTGATACAGACAACAAGATGGAAGGAAGATACATCTTTTGGAAAGCCCTGGTTCCAGAAGCAGACACTGCTAGCCAGGCAACATCTACAACTGGTTTGCCTATTGCTCCCTTTTCTTGCCTTCTGAAATCTTTCTAGCTGTGAATTTACTTAGAGAGCTGTGTTCCAACCTGATTGTCTAGGCTTCTACATCCATAGCCCCAGCTCTTGGTCTTCTGATATGTCTTTCTACTCACCAAACTGAACAAGCAGCACCACCTGTGGCTGCTGGACGCTCTGGCCAGAACTGTTTCTTCTGGTCACCACCTTGCTCTGTGAAGGCACTTTGAACCCATGGGCCCACTTGTCACCTCAGGAACTGAGATGTTCCTCTGCTGGGCTTACCACAAAGGTGTTGCCCTCCCTGGCGGGTAACTGGTCTGGCTTCTCCGTTTTCTGGAGCTCCAAGGCTTGAGCAGTGAGCTGGAAGAACTGCTCGTTCGGCTTGTCTGAAGTGCCTTTCTCTAGGGACAAGGGACATAAGGTCTTTTTTTCTTTTCTTTCTCCTTCCCTCTTTTTTCTTTCCTGGTACTGGGTATTGGACTCAGGACCTTGTGCTTGCCAGGCAGGTGTGGTGCCCCTGAGCTAAATCCCTGGCCCTCCTTTCTTCTTATTTTTCTCCCTTTTCCCCCTCCTTACTTTCTCCCTCCCATTTTCCCTTTTCGTTTCTTCTTCCCCTTCCTTTCCTCCTTCCCTCCCTCCCTCCCTCTCTCTCTTTCCTTCCTTCCTTTCTTTTCTCCCTTTAAGGTAAACTCATTCTACTGAGTGGATATTCACTGTATATAATTTTCTAATTTGTCTTAGATCTTATTATGTAACTATAAATCTTGTATCTAAGGTTAAAGTTGGCAAATTAATAGTTATCAGAGTTTGTCATTTTTCAGTCTGTGCTTGATGTTATTGTTATTACTGATTGTACTATTTTAGCCAAGGTGACAGAGTTGTTGTGATCCATTGCTTTCCCTTGTGTGCCAGTACCTAGATTGTCTGGAGGTCATAAACAGTACTATAATCCAGTACCAAAGAACTAGATGCTACGCCAAACAAACAGCAACCCTTCATTCATAATAAATTGAAGAACCAGGATCCTGGGTCAGACTCAAAGGTCAAAAGCTATCTATGCGTAGAAAACATCTCTGAAAAGTAGTTATTTCCTAAAGAGATCTTGATACCAGTAATGAAGCTACCTGCTATAAGCAATTTACAAGCCCCAATGCAGAAAACAAACAAACAGAAAATGAGAAAGCACAGAAGCAAGATGAAATCCATAATCCCCAGGTTGCCCAAGGCAAATCAAGGGGTATTGAGGTAGAAGAAATAAAAAACCTTCCAGCTGAATTTTATGAAATGGTGGCAGTGGAAGTAACAAAACAGATCAATAAGTTGCTTGCCAAAAACAAAACAGAGATAAAGAGATGACAACCATAATGAAGGAAATGATTAGTGAATCTAGAGTAGATATGGATGAAAAAATAGAGGAACGATGTGGAAACCATGAATGCCTAACATAGAAAAGAACTAGATACCATAAAACAGACTCAAATAGAAATCCAGGAGATTAAAAGTTCTACTAAAAATATATGCAGCAGAGTCAACCAATGTGAAGATAGAATATCCAATTCAGAAGACACGGCTATGGTTGGTGATCATCAAATAAAAGACCCCTTAAAAATAGTGAGGGACTACAAAAAATCAATCCAACAGTTGCTAGATAATGCAAAGAAGAATAATATAAGATTAATTGGAATTAATGAAGAACGAGAAGATAACACAAAAGGCATAGAAAACCTGGTCACAAAAGTAATAGCAGAAAACTTTCCAAACATGGAAAAAAACCTCAAGACTTGGATAAATGAGTCATATAGAAATCCAAATAGTTATGTTTAGAAAAAAACTACACTAAAGCATATAATAGTCAAGATTGCAGAAATTCAATACAAGGACAGAACATTAAAAGCTGTTAGATAAAAGAAAGAAATATCTATAAAGAAAAACCCATTAGAAACAGACAGCTCATCATGGAGGCACATGCCTGTGATACCAGCACTCAGGAAGCTGAGGCTCGAGGATGACTGTGAGCTACACAGAGAGACTTGTCTCAAAAAACAAACAAACAAACAAACAAACAAACATTACAGCAGACTTCTCAGCACAACTCTTAAGTCAAGGAGAGCTTGGAGTGAAGTATTTTAAGCACTAAAAGAAAACAACTTCTAACATAGACCTATGTACCCCTCAAAATCACTTCCTAAATAGATGGAGAGGTGAGCAGCAGAGAGAGGGCCATTCTGAGATTTGGTGGCCATGCACTGAAATAAAGCAACATGCAGAAGAGAAGAAGGAGGGAAGTAGGTCCTCGGGACCTAGGATCTGAAGTGAGAATTAAAGTCCATGGTGAGAGCAAAGAGAGAGTCTTCAACAAAGAAGAAGGAGATAACAGGCAGTGCCTCCTGCCTGAGCCTAGACCAGCCGTGTGAGAAGGGCAGCTCAAACCTACAGATGAACTGTGATTACTGGTGACCCCAGGGATGTCCAATGAGAAATGCACCAATGGAGCAGAGTGGTGGATGCAGTGAAATGAAGTGGTTGGTGAGTTGTTGGGATTTGAGCATCCTTCAGGAGAGAGTGAATGGCTGATAGCCATCTTGGAGAGGGGCCAACTGAGCTCAGAACTCAGAACAGCTGTGGGCTGGCTCCATCTAGTGGTTTCCTGTGTCAGTGTCAGATTTCAAATTGCCAGGAGGTCAGGGAGCCAAGTTTGAGCCAGGGGAGGAGGGTGCACAGACTGTTGCAGGCTCTACAGGTCCAGTTCCAGCCCCACTGCCAGAAACCAGCCTGAACTTCAGTGGAACTAAAGGTCCAGGCTTGGTAGGACTATCCACTACCTCGCCATAAAGCCGCAGCTGGCTTGCTGAGATTGATCGACTCAGATTTGTGTGCTGCCCCAGTTGTCCACCAGTGACAGCAGAGACACACCTGCAAGTGGACATTTTTATTTTCTTCTTTCTTTGTTTTTATTTTCTTTTTTCTTGTTTGTTCTTATTTTTATATGAACATGGTTTCCAGTCTTTTTGCTGTTATTTTGTTCTGTCCTTGTTTTTATTTCTTCTTTCTCTCTTTCCTTCCTGTCTTCTTCACCAGTTTCCCAAAGTTTGTGTGATTTTCCTTTGTCCTCCAGCCTTGCTTCTAATCTCATCCTCTTCTTCCATTTCTCTATCCCCTCCCCCAACTCCTTTAAAATTTTCTTCCCTCAGGGTAAAATCACCACTTGAGGGATTATTTACAGCATACATTTTTCTGATTTGTTTTAGATTTTATTATATAACCACAAATCTAGTTCATAGTTAATGGTGGCAAATTAATAATTACCACAGTTTGTCATTTTCTAGGCTGAATTTGATGCTATTGCTATTGATGATTGTACTACTTTAGCCAAGGTGACATAATTGTTTTAATCAGTTGCTCTTCCTGGTATACCAAGACTGAGATTGCTTAAGGGTCATAAAAACACTATAGGCCAGTGCCAAAGAACCAGGGGCTAGGCCAGGTAGACAGCAACTTCTCATCCCCAATAAATTGAAGAGCTAGGATCTTGCAACAGACTCAAAATCCAAAATCCAGCTAAACCCAGAAGACACCTCTGAGAAACAGTCATTTCCTAAGGGTTCTAAATACGAGCAATAAAGCTACTTATCATAAGCAACCTACATGCATCAACCCAGGAATTAAACTAAACGCACACACACACACACACACACACACACACACACACACACACACACATGAAAATGAGAAGACACTTAAACAGGCTGCAACCACAAACTTCCAGCTCACCAAAAGTAAACCTAGGGAGTAATGAGGTGGGACAATCCAAGAGCCACCCACTTTAACTCTCTGAAGTGGTAACAGCAGAAGTGGCAAAGCAGATGAACAAGGCTTTAGAAAAAATCAAATCAGAAATAATTTCTCATACCTCAAAGAACTAGGACTGGAAGTCCCATTTGACCCAGCTATTCCCCGGCTGGGTATCTTCCCCAAAGAATTAAAAGAATCATACCACAGTGATATATGTGCACCCATGTTCATAGCAGCACAGTTTGTAATAGCTAAAACTTGGAAACAGCCCAAATGCCCATCAACTGGAGACTGGATCAAGAAAATGTGGTTTTTAAAAATAAAATGGAATACTACTCAGTCATAAAAAATGAGAAATTAGAGACAATTATAGCTAAATGGATGCACATTGAGGTGATACTCTTAAGTGAAATAAATAGGACACACATGTGTAAATACTAAATAGTTTCTCTAGTGTGAGAAGCTGAAAGTGTAAATAAGGACTAAAATGTATAATAGAATGTGAAATAAGAAGAAAAGGGGCAAAGGGGAAGGGGAAGTGGAAGGGGTAGGGGAAAGGATAGAAGGGAATGGGATTAATATGAGAAAATGAAAAAATGGAAACAAAGTCTTTGTAAATAGGTAGGGATGGAGGGGTTGAAGGGAGGGCAGGGGAAGGGTGAAAAATAAGAACCAAGAGAGACTATGTAAAGGTGCAAATTTAATAAACAAATGTATATTTGATGCATTTATCTCATCTTATAACCCCAGTGATGACGCTTCCTTACATTGCACACAGATGTCAGGCAGAGTCTGTTTCTCACAGAGAAGTTCTCTGGAGCAGTTTCCTCAGACATGGGCCTTCATCATTGAAGATTCATGAAACTTGACATTTGATGGGCAACTAAGGCAAAGAGAAGCTCTCACAGAGGAAGAGAAGGGAGTAAAAGGGAAGCTGCATAGGAAGGAAGCATTTGAAACATCACAGCAGCTCACAGTTCCATTGTCATACTCCAGAAACAGCCCAACCTGACCTACAGACCTTTCAACATAATGAGTTAAGAATGGGGAGTTGGTGGAAAGTCTATGATTGTTCCTCTTCAATGAACATAGGAGAAGTTCTTCACTGAAATAAATACTGCTGTCCATATGACCTGTACTGGATTTTTACAAACACCCAGAATCCATTCGGAGGTGTGGGCCACATCCACCTCCTAGTAATGCTGGGCGGAGGTGAAGGCTTCAGTGCCCCACAGAGAAAAAGTGTCCATTGCCTGGGGCTCCGCAGGCACACCTGATAGTCATCTCCAAATATCACCCTCCTGTCAGAAAGGCACACATCATCACTGGCCCACCCCTGAATCACACCATTATTCACTCAGAATTTGTTCAGCATTTCCTGGAGCCAGTGATGTGCCAGGATGTGAGCTCTGGGTTCAGTGGCTGAGGCCTCTGCACTTGTACAGACTAGGTCCCTGTGTTCCTTAGCAACCCTCTTCACGGGGCTGCAGCTGTGAGGTGTGTCCTGGTGATTGCGAGCAGCCTCTGCACAGGAGCTTCTGGTCCACTTCACAGAAGAGCCTCTTTTCTGCCCTGTGTGCCACATGGATCTGCTCCCCAGAGCTAGTGGCATGGTTGGGCCTGGCCTGTCTGATGAGGGAAGCCATGTTTTTGAGGTTAGTATTCATTTTGAAGTCCAGAGTGTCTGACATGGCCCTGCACAGAGGACAGCTCTTTAGAGTCTTGCGCTCCTCCCAGGGGAGGAAGAGGCAGGAACAGCAAAAGCTATACCCACAATCTGTGGTGACAGGGTCGAGGAAACAGTTCTTGCAGATGGAGCACGTGAGCTCATTATGGAAGACATGCAAGATACCTGCATCCATGTTTCTGGCACCGCAAGACTGATGTTACTGGAGATACACTGAGAAATGAGGTAAGCTTACTCCAAACTGCTACTCAAAATGAGAACATTCACCTGATCAGTATTGCCAGGGAACTTCATGATTCTCTTTAATTAGCTTTCTAATTAAAGACTTCTTCACACACCCCCCCCCGCCCCCAGTGGATAACTAACACAATGATGAGAACAAAACAAAGTAAAGCAAAGTTAAAAAATTATCAACTTGTATTAAAAAATCTCAGTAGTACAGCAGATACATAAAAGAGAAAGAAAATCAAATCCTAGCAATTCAGAAACTCACCAATCACAAAGTTTAGCAACAAGGAAGAAAGGAGCAAAGAATATGCAAAACAGCCAGAAAAAATTACCAAAATGACTGGAACATGTCTCTGCTTATCAATAATAACCTTGAATATAAACAGATTAAATTCTCCAAAATAAAAAGTTATAAGATCCAGTGATATGTTGCCTGTAATATAAATATGCACACACCCCACATGGAGCACTCAGTTATTTGAAGGACACCACACTGGATCTAAAAGGAAGACTAAAGCTGGGGGCCGTGGTTCACTTGGGAGGCTCAGACAAGAGCAGTGCAGTGAATTTGAAGCCAGTTTGGGCTACACAGTGAGTTCAACACCAGCTGAAGCTCCATAGCGAGACCCTGTCTCAAAAAGAGATGGGCTCTAACACAATAATAGTGGGATACTTCGATGTCTCACTTTCATCAATGGACAGATCATCTGGACAAAAAAATGCAAAAAACCCATTGAAGCTAAACTATACTATAGAAAAATGGACTAACAGCCATCTATAGAACACTTCACCCAGGGGCAAACAGTGGTGTTCCCTATGGCTCCAGCAAGAAGTGGGGATTAATGGTGAGGAGTTAGTGTCTGACAGCAGGAGGGCCTGGAAGCTTCCAGGGAAACTCTGAGACTGGGAAAGCCATGGCTTCTCCTGCTCAGCCCACTTTCCCTGCAGAGAGAGCCTAGCTTGGCCCTTGCTCCCAACTCAAGGCAAATCTGGGATGTCTCTGGCCCAGCATTCTGAGCTCTTGCCCAGTCTAGGAAAGGCTTCTCAAGTTCCTCTCAGCACTTCCCTTCATCACTGTAAACTGTTTATGTCTTTTTCTCCCACCCATGGCACTTTGTCTTTATTAAAGGTCTATATGAAATAGTTGGGCTACCTTTGACCATCCTGTATAAGTTCTTATTCTCTCAGTTGAGCCAGAGACCAGAGTTCCCAGAGCTGGGCCTAATAGGGCCTGGCTACAACCCTAGGCTCGGCTTTTCTAGGCTCATTCCACCAAGGGTATCTGTCTCTATAACTCAAGATCAGTCTCTTTTTCCTCTGAGAAACACCCATTTAGCAAAGCTAGAGCCATAGCCACATTTCCCACTGGGCAGGAAGAAGGTAGAACTCAGAACTGCCCTCACTGAGCAGGAGCTGGTGACTGGGTGGGTGTTTCCCTCCTGCCTGCTAGGCTCCCAGCCTAGGGTAGCACCCATCTGGACAGAAGAGGCCTGTGAGAAGGAGCCTCATGAGGTGCATTTATAGGGCTGGGGTTTCTTTTTCTGGGGGGAACCTGCAGGCTTAAGGAGGATGAGCTGGGAGGCTAGGACCAGGGATGGGGCTTCTGGGCCCTCTAGGATATGGCAGGGCCTACTCAGGGACAGGGGTAGCATCACCACCAGGAAAAAAGCAGGCAGCAAAACTCTGCTCTCTGCTTCCCCAAAAGCTGCTTCCTTTGCTGGGGGCTCTCAACTAACCTGGAGAGAGCCAGTGTGGCTCTGATGTCCACTCCTTCAAGAAATCTCCTGGGTCCCTTGTTGAGCAGATGCTAAGTAATACCTCTGTCTGAAGTTTAAGGCCTCTCTCTGTCTTAGTCTGAGGTTCTCCATGTGACAGCTTGGGGGCAAGTCTAGTATCTTTCTCTGCTCTGGATGGGGCATTCTCATTCACATGCCGGTGCACAGCAAGAGTGTGTGATGGGGAGGTACAGGTGTATGGGGGCTGGTGATGATCCTAGTACCTCTGCGCAGGCCTTCCTGGATCCCCATTCCTGTTGGTCCTCCTGCCACTTCAGTGGGAAGTGGCTCCCCTCTGAGGCAACTGCAGCTAGTAAGGCCCTTGCTTTCCCCGGGAACTTCTTAATGATAGGCAGACATGGCTCAGGCCTGGATGTCCTAGGAGGAGCTCTGCAGTGAATTCCTTATCATGGCCCTGCTGCCCCCGACATGCACCAAAGAGTGGGTGGGCAAAGGAGAATGTCCAGAGATGGGGGCAGTAATGCCTTCTGGAGGTGGAGGGGATGGGTGGAGACAACATTCTGTTTCCTTCCTTGCCCTTCATGCTAGAGAAGAGAAAATTAAAATGAAAGCAACTAAAAGGGAGGGTATAAGAACAGCAGATATCCATGAAATGGAAAAATAAAGCAAATTCATAAAATCAAAAGCTAGTTCTCTGAAAACAAGTAATATTGAGAACATCCCACTACTCTGATCAAGGAAAAGAAAGAGATCACTAAGTACCAGCATTAGCATAAGAAAGAGGTCAATGCAGATGACCCACTGAAAAGTTGGCAAGGGCACAGCATGAACATTACCATGACCATAAGTTTCACACCTGAGATGTAAAAGGCATATTTTTAAAGAGACATACATCACCAAAATATCACAGGAGAAAGAGTTTCTGTTACAGAAACTGAACTTGCAATTAAAGACCTTGTCACCAAGAAATCTCTAAATTCTGTGGCTTTATTGAGAGAACACACATCAGATTGCCACGAGCTCTGTCAGCAAACAGATGAGTAGGCAGTACTGTGTAGCTGATTTCACAAGTCTCCTATTTCTTTAATACCAAATTCGGACAAAAAATGAGAGAAGAAATCTACAGAACAATATTCCTCATAGATTCAAAAGTTTTGAACAAAATAGTGGCAAATAAAAAATATTAGCAAATAAAATTCCATATGTTATAAGGACAAAATATTGACTTCTGAGAAGATGGTGGAGGGGTAAGTGGCAACAAATAAACCTCTCCAAGATTCAGAATGAAGACACTGGAAAATAACAACTGGGGGAAGAAACGAAGGAGGGAGGTGGATCCCCAGGACTCAGGAAGAATTGGAAGGGGAATTTGGAGCCCAAAGAAAAAGTGAAGAGACAGATCTCAAGGGAGAAAAAGGAAAAGGCAACCTATACTTTTCCCCCAGCTCCTGGCTCCTGCCATGAGGGTAAGTGACTCCAGAAGCCTCCAAGGAGAAATGCATCAGTGGAATGGAGCAGTGAATGCTGTGCCCTACAACAGCTGGTGAGTGACTCCAGCCCAAGTGACTGCTGTGTCCCCTGGAGAGGGTGCTTGGCCAGATGTTATTTTAGAGGGGCCAACTGAACTTGAGACTCAGAGCAGCCATGGATTGGGTTCATTTCAGGGCTCCCAGTGTTGAAATCCCTTAGTGACTGGGTGAGGGACAACCTGGGAGACATCCAGGGTCAGGGAGCCATGGTCAGGTCACCAAGAGACACCCAGGGTGTTGCAGGCTGAATAACTCAGGCCCCAATCACATGACCCACAAGCCAGAATCAGCCTGAATTGATGTGGATTTGGAAGTGCCGGAACTGGCTCCCACCCTAATCCTACTGCAGGTTTGCTGATATTATCCAGCATGGATCTGGGCTCTGATGATCTTCTCTGTCTACCAATGACTGCAGAGTCATGCCCTGCCCCTGCATTAGACACAACCACAAAACTGTAAACCCCAGAAGATAAACACAGGTTTGAAATTAAGGAGAAATTTCTTCTCCTCCTCCTCCTCCTCCTCCTCCTTCTGCTGCTGCTGCTGTTGTTGAGTTTTTGCTTTTTCATAGTGTGAACATTGTTTTTAGTTTTCAGTTTAGTTTTGTTCTTGTTTTTGTTTTTTCCCTCCTATCTTCTTCATCAGTTTCTCTAAGCTTGGGTAATCTTACTTTGTACTTCAGCCTTCATTCTAATCTCTCTCCTTTTATTTCTCTATTTTTTCCTCTAATTCCTTTAAAATTTTCTCCTCTTAGGGTAAAATCACACTACTGAGTGGATATTTACTGTACATAATTTTCTGATTTGTTTTAGATCTTATAATATGACTATAAATTTTGTACATATGGTTAAAGGTGGCAAATTAATAGCTATTGCATTTTGTCATTTTCCAGTCTGTGCTTTCTGCTTTTTCTAATTTATCCAAGATGACATAGTTGTGATCAATTGATTTTCTTTGTTTGCCAATACCCTGATTGTCTGGAGGTCATAAACAGTACTATAGTCCAGTACCAAAGAACTGGGTGCTAGGCCAAACAGGGAGCAATATTTCATCCCTAATAAATTGGGTCAGACTCAAAAGCCAAAAGCCAGATACACCTAGAAGACATCTCTGAAGAGTACTTATTTCCTAAAAAAGTCTTGATACTAGTAATAAAGCTATCTACCACAAGCAATATACAAGCCTCAATGCAGAAAAATAAACAACAAAAAAAATAGAAAATGAGAAAACACAGAAGCAAGATGTAACCCACAATCCTCAACTTGCCCAAATTGAATCAAGGGGATATTGAGGTACAAGAAATAAAAAATCTCCCAGCTGAATTTTATGAAATGGTGTCAGTGGAAGTAACAAAAGAGACCAATAAGTCTCTGGATAAAAACGAAACATAATTAAAGAGGTGGTGACTATAATGAGAGGATCTTAGGAAAGATGTGGAAACCATGAATGCCCACCATAGGAAAGAACTGGGTTCTGTAGAATGGACTCCAATAGAAATCTAGGAGATTAAAAATTCTACTGCAAGTATGCAAAGTAGAATCAACCAATGTGAAGATAGAATATTAGATCTAGAAGACAGGGTTGTGGTTGGCAATCATCAAATAAAGACCTCTTAAAATAGTAAGGGACCATGAAAAATTAATCCAACAGCTACTAGACAAGGCAAAGAAGAATAATATAACATTAAGTGGAATCAATGAAGAATTAGAAGATAGCACAAAGGGTATATCGTACCTGTACACAGAAGTAATAGCAGAAAACTTTCCAAGGACGGGGAAAGAACTTGAGATACAGACAAGTGAGGCATACAGAACTCCAAAATGTCATGATCAGAAAAAAACTACATAAAGGCATACAATAGTCAACATTGGAAAAATTCAACACAAGACCAGAATATTAAAAACTGTTAGAGAAAAGAAACAAATCGTCTACACAGGACAACCCACCAGAATCACAGCAGACTCCTCAATACAAATCCTTAAGTCAAAGAGAGCTTGGAGTGAAGTATGTCAAGCCCCAAAACAAAACAAAACAAAACAACAACCAAGTCAGATTGATACACCCTGCAAAATTATCTTTCAAAATTGATGGAGAAATAAGATACTTCCATAATAAAGAACACCTGAAGAGATTCATGGCCAGCAAACCAATACTCCCAAAAGTTATGAAGGATATCCTAGAAAAAGACAATTCCAAGAATCCCAATAGAATGAATCTACCAGACAAAGCAAGCAATTAAACAGAAAGAAAAGAAAGAGAACCAAAAACAGGAAAATAATATGACAAGTATACATATCAGTTATAACCATCAGTGTGAATGGCCTTAACTCACCAATCAAGAGAAACAGATTGGCAGAATGGATGAAGAAACAAGATCCAATAGTATGCTGCATACATTTAACAGACATTTAACTCAACAAATATTTAACTCAAAAAGAAATTCATAGACTGAAAATCAAAGGATGGAGAACAATGCTTCATATAACAGTAACCTGGAAAAAAGCAGGGGCAGCTATTCTATTTGCAGACAAAATGGATTTCAAGCCAAGACTTATCAAGAGAGACAAAGAATATTTGTTAAGGGAACACTCTAAGAAAAATAGATAACAATCATAAATATATATACACCAAATACCAGGACAATGAACTGTATAAAACAAACACTAATGAATATGAAAAATCAGATAAGCACCAATATAATTGTAGTGGGGGATCTCAATACTCCACTGTCACAAACAGATCAACTAGACAAAAAATTAACAAAGAAATATTAGAGCTGAACCAACCTTTGAACAAATGGACTTAGTAGATATCTATAGAGTGTTCCACCCAACAACAAAATGCACATTCTTCTCAGCAGTGCCTGGGATTTTCTCCAAAATAGACCACATACTAGCTCATAGAATATGCTTAAGTAAATGCAAAAGAATTGAAACTCATATTGTTGAATTCCACTGCATATTATTGAATTAAATTGCATATTATCAGACCATAGTGCAATGAAATTGGAAATCAATGGGAAAACAAACCACAAAAACTACATAAAACTGTGAAAATTAAATAACACCCTCCTGAATAACCAATGGGTTACAGAAGAAATTAAAGAAGAAATCAGACAGTTTCTACAATTAAATGAGAATGCCAACACAGCATACTGGAACTTATGAGATGCAATGAAAGGAGTTCTATGAGGGAAATTTATAGTGGTAAACTCTCACATCAGAAAAACAGAGGGATCTCAAATAAATAACCTAATGTTGAACTTCAAGGTTCTAGAAAAAGGTAAGCAAGTTAAACCCAAAGCATTTATGAGGGAGAAAATTGTAAAGATCAGAGAAGAAATTTATGTAATTGAAACTAAGAAAACAAAAAAAGAATTGATGAATTGAAGAATTGGTTCTTTGAAAGATTAAATAAAATAGACATACACTTAGCCATCTTATAAAAAAGGAAAGAAAAGGCCTAAATTCATGTAATTAGGAGTGAAAAGTGTGAAATCACAACAGATCCAGCAGAAATCCACAAGATCATCAATACCTGCTTCAAGAACCCATGATCTAATAAGATGGAAAACTCAGAACAAATAAGATTCCTAGATACACATGAATTACCAAAGCTGTACCAAGAAATAAAAATTCTAAATAAATCAGTCAATGAAATTGGAGAAGTATAATTAAAAACTACCAACAAAGAAAAACCCAGCTCCTTGAGGACTCACTGCTGAATTCTACAAGAACATTAGTGATCTAGTGCCACTACTCTTCAAACTCTTTAATAAGATTGAAAGGGAAGCAATACTCCCAAAATCATTCCTGAAAGCAAGCATTACCCTGATACCAAAACAAAAGAAGGATCCAACCCAAAAAAGAGAACAACAGGCCAGTCTTCTTCATGACCAGGAACACAAAACTCCTCAATAAGATACTGGCAAACAGAACGCAGGAAATCATCAAGAAGATTATACACCATAACCAAGTAGGATTCATCCCAGGGATGCAGGAATTGTTCAACACATGCAAATCAATAAATGTAAAACACCACATTAACAGAACCAAGGTCAAAAAATCACATGACCAGCTCAATAGATGCAGAAAAGGCACTTGACAAAGTCCATCACCCATTCATGATTAATACCCTACAGAAAATTGGAATAGATGGTCTTTATCTCAATCTGATCAAAGACACCTATGACAAACCAATTGCCAACATCATACTGAATAGGCAAAACTGAAAACTTTCACTCTAAAATCAGGAACAAGACAAGGATCCTCACTATCACCTCGTCTATTCAGTGTAGTTTTATAAAGACACATTAGCCAGAGCAGTTAGACAGGAGAAACAAGTAAAAGGAATATGGATAATAAAGGAAAAAGTTAAATTATCATTATTTGCTGATAACACGAAGCTCTTTATAGACAACCCCAAAAACTTCTCCGAAAGACTCCTAGAATTAATAACCGAATTTGGCAGCATAACACGATACAAAGCCAACTATCAAAAATCAATAGCCTTTCTGTACATGAATAACAAACTCACTGAGAGAGAAATTAGAGAAACAACACCTTTCATAATAGCATTAAAAAAAGAAATACTTAAGAATCAATCTAGGAAAAATTATGAGAAAAGGAAAAAATGGAAACACAGTCTATGTAAATAGGGAAGGGTGGAGGAGGTGAAGGGAGCACAGGGAATGGGGAAAAAATAAGAGCCAAGATGCATCACGTACAGGTACAAGCACCCAATGATAAATGTAAACGTACACCTAAAATATACCAGTAAAAAAATTTAAGCAAAAAAGAAAAGAATTAATCTAATAAAGGAAGTAAAAGACCTATACATTGAAAACTAGAGTACTCTGAAAAAGGAGAAGAGGATATCTGAAAATGGAAAGAGATTCCTTGTTCTTAGATAGGCAGAACCAGTATATTGAAAATGGACATATTTTGAAAACTTACACAGATTTACTGCAACCCCAATAAAAATACCAATAGCATACCTCACAGAACTAGAGAAAACAACCCTAAAATTCATATGACACCAGAATAGACCTAGAGTAGCAAAAACAATTCTGGGAAACAAGGGCAAGGCGGGGGGCATCACAATCCCCAACTTGAAGTCCTACTGCACAGCCACCACGATAAGAACGTCACGGTACCAGATAAAAAATGAAACAAAGCAAAGCAACAACGGCCCCCCCCAAATAAACGAAAAACAGACCCGATGATCAATGGAACAGAATACAAGACACAGAAACCACTCGAAGCACACTCAGCCGCCTTATCTTTGACAAGGGGCCAAACACCGGAAGAAAGCTCGCTTCTTTAATTAATGGCGCTGGGAAACTGGCATTCCACATGCCGGTGAACCCTAGACCCATATGTCACACCATGTCCTAAATTAATCAAAAGATCTAAATATAAAAACCAAAACATTGAAACTGATGGAAGATAGAATCAGTGAAACTCTAGAGTACATATAGGCAAAGACTTTATGAACAAAACTCTAATCATACAGGAAATATTACAAAGAAAGAACAACTGGCATCACACTAACTTAAAAAGATTTAGAGCCATGTATGGTGGTGCACGCCTGTAATTCCAGCACTTGGGAAGCTGAGGCAGGAGGATCGCCATGGGTTCAAGGCCAGCCTGGAATACATAGTGAGTTCAAGGCCAGACTGAACCATATGGTGAAACCCTGTCCCAAAAACAAAAAACAAAAAACAAAAACAAACCAAACAACCCCACAAAAAACCAAAAGGTTTTACATAGCAAAAGAAACTACGAACAGAGTAAAGAAACAGAATGGGAAAAATGTTTATCAGCTATTCCTCAAAGAACTAGCATCTAGAATAATATATAAAGAACTCAAACATATCAGACCACTCAAATTTAAAGACCCAATCCAAAAAATGGCATCTGAAATGAATAGACATTTCATACATGAAGAAATACAAAGAGCAAATAAACGTATGAAAAAATGCTCAGCATCACTGGTCATTCAAGAAATGCAAATTAAAACAACACTGAGATTCCATCTCACTCCAGAAAGAATGGCTATCCTCAAGAAATCAACCAATAACAAATGCTGGAGAGGTTGTAGGGAAAAAGGAACCTTCTCCATTATTGGTGGGAGTGTAAACTGTTACAATCAATATGGAAATCAGTATGGAGATTCTCTAAAAACTAAAATTAGAGATTCCATTTGACCCTGTGGTCCCCCTTCTAAGTATTTTTCCCAAAAGAGTTAAAAGCATCATGCTACAGTGATATATGCACACCTATGTTTATAGGAGCTCAATTTTAATAGCTAAATCTTGAAAACAGCTCATATGCCCATCGAAAGATGAATGGACAACGGAAGTGTGATATTTATATACAATGGAGGACTACTCTGCTATAAAGAAAGATAAACTTGAGGGATTTGTAGGAAAATGGATGGACCTTGAGACCGTAATCTTAAGTGAAATAAATCAGAAGCACAAATTTAAGTATCACATTTTCTCTTGTGTAAGAAACTCAAGGGGTAAATAAAGAGCGTAACGGAGAACAGATATTGGGAAGTAGGAAGAACATGTTCAAATGGTGTTATGGCTTGTATCTAGAGGTCCCTCCAAAAGTTCAGGCTGTCATGGGTGAGGCTTTTCAGAGGTGGCTGGATCTAGGGTTTGTGCTTCTGGGATCAAGGACATGTTGCTGGGATTGATTCATGGTTCGATGCTAGGATTAAGGGTGTGAATGCTACCTGCCTTAAGGGCGGGTGGCCTGGGTAAGATATAAGGGACAAAAAGAGCTGTGGTCAGGTCTTGTCACTTGTTGCTTGCTGTTTGCTGTGAACTATTTCTCATGTGCGACACCCCTCTGCCATGCCACCCGCCTTGGACCCAGCCAACTATGGACTGAAACCTCTACCAACTGTGAGCCAAAATAAACCCTTCGTCCTTTAACTTTGGGTGTCAGGTATTTTGTCTCAAAAATGATAAAAGTAACTAAGACAAATGGGAAGGGGAACAAGGAAGGGTGTGGGGGAAAGGAAGGGAGGGAAGAGGGGAAAAGAAGAGAATGGAAAGAAAACAGTGGGAAACCTTTGTTGGTTTTGTAAACGGGGAGGGGAAGAAGGTTTGGAGGGAGGGGAGGGGAATGGGAATAAAGAATTAAGATATATCATTTATAAATGCAAATTCCCTATAATGGATGTGATCAGTAATAAAAAATAAAGTTAAAATAGGATAAAATATCATGACCATGTAGAGTTTCCAAGTTGGTTTAACATGCACAAAATGATACTCCACATCTTATCAAAAGAAAGGGGATTAAATCTATATGCTCACCTCAATCAATACAGAAAAACACAGAATACAATAGCAATCCATGATAGGAACCCTCAATAAGCTGGAAACAGAAGGAAATTTCCTCAATCTGACTGAAGACTTCTATAACAAACTGCAACCAACACCATACATTATGGTCGCAGACTGAATGTTCCCCTCCTAAGATCTAGAACAAAGCAAAGATGTCCACTTCTATTTAAAATAGTGGGAGTGTAAGGGCTGGGGATTTAGCTCAGTGGTTCTGACGCCTGCCTCTCAAGTGCAAGGTCCCGAGTTCCATCCCCAGTACCAAAAAAACAAAAAAACAAAAAAACAAAAACAATAGTAGTACTAGAGATTGTGGACAATGTAGAAGAGCAAGAAAAGGTATATGCATCTCAAAGATATAATTTCAATTATCTTTATTCACAAACACCAAGATTGTGTATAAAGAAAATTCTAAGAAATCTATACAAAAGTCATTATAATAGATCAATGAAGAGGGCATGGGTGAAGAAGGCAAGGTCAATATTCGTAAACTGCTATTAGCAATGAGTAATTGGAAATTGCAACAGAATAAACAGCTCCATTTACAGTAGCATGAACTGCTTAGGGATAAATCTAACAAAATAAATACAGGACCTGCACACTGAGATCTGTAACACTCTGCCAGGGTCACACAAGAACAACAGAGCAGAAGCTGCACTTGAACCATGCTTGATGCCTGGCTCCCCACCACTCTGCATAGTCTCTCCTGCATCATCTCATTCACGCCTTGTCACAGCTCTGGAGTGGAAGGGGTGCCTGTTTCTATCACCCACAGCCCATGTATGGGTCTTAGTGGTACCTAGATTCTGCCTTTCAGAGGTCATCTGGGTTCCTGAGATGTGTGCAGGCTAGTCAAATCCTGTGGCTTGGTGTGGTTTGGATATGGTGTGTATCTCCCAAAAGTTCATGTGTTGGCAGCTCAATCTTCAGTGTGGTCATGTTGGGGAGGGGATAGAACATGTAAGAGGTAGGTCTGAGTGGTAGGTCACAGGAGTTCTGTCTTTGGAAGGAAATAATGTAGTGATTCTGGGACACCAATTAATTTCTGGGGGAGAGAGAGAGAGAGAGAGAGAGAGAGAGAGAGAGAGAGAGAGAGAGAGAGAGAGATTATAAAAGTATGAACCTTCCCAGAATTTTGAGGGCAGGAGGATCCCTTGAATCCAGACGTTCAAGACTAGCCTGGGAGACCCAGCATGAAAACCCCCCAAATCAAACAAAGTGTAAGCCTGGCCTCTGAGTTACTCTGTCTGCCATGTGATCCTTCTTGCATTAATACCATGAAACAAATGTAGCTGCCTGATGTTGGAATGTCTGCCACTAAAACTGTGAGTGGAACCTTCCCAGTCCACCCCTGTACTCGAGTCCTTCCCAGAAATCACTTGGCCACCAGCCCAGACTCACCCACCTGTGGGACAGATCTGGCAGCTGTGGCTTCTGTCTGTGAAGTAGCACAGAGGACAGATGATTCAGCTAGACTTCTTTGGGTGTGGCTCCTGTCCAGCTGGGCGCTTCTGGGAGATGACAAGGAGCCCAGGGTTAGACAGCTGGACCATGCCTCACACCTGCACCTGGATGCTGCTATGATTTGCAGCCTCAGCTCAGGTTTGCTGTACTCAGTGTTTTTGCAGATTCCTGACCTCTCTGTCCCTCAGTTTTCCACAGAACGTTGCCTCCATATGTTATGGTGATGAAAATTCATTGTTGTGGTCCAAGAAGCTCATGGGCTAAGGGAAATTCTCACTTCCACCCAGGACCCATTGGGAGCATGCAGCTCCTGTCCTTGTAGCTGTTGACAATGCTCAGCTCTAGGGGATGATCAGCCTCAAGGGCCAGAGGCTTGCCTGACCCTCATCTGTACTAGGGGAGGATATAGTCAAGTCGTCCGTGCCATGGATGTTCATGTAGCTGTTCCCTCAATCTCTTTGGCTTCTCTCTTAACCTCATGTCATGTGAGAACAGCGACACAGAACCTCCAAACACTTATGTGTGCATCATCTCATTGATCTCACAGCACTCTTCCAGGTGGATTAAGCTGGTTTCCAGGTTACACTGACTGATCATGTCCTTAAGGGGGTCATAATGAGGCTGAAGGTACAGGCTGTTCTCCAAGGAAATAATTGCCACCTTAGGCTTAGGAGTCAGAAAGATAAGACTTAGCCCTGGTCCCCAGAGATGCAGGCTCTTCTGGGTTCTTTTCACTAGCCTCCCACTAAAGAAGGATGAGAAAAAGAGCTGCATATCCCCACCCCATACTCCGTTTGGGTCACCTGGCTGTCCCTGTTGTCTGTGAATTTGGTGCTTCCCCTGTAGGTTCCACTGGGACACAGCCATGGAGCTGTCCTGCCATCCAGGCAGCTGCAAAAGACAAAAGCAAACCCAGAGACTGAGAAGAGCCCCTCACCCCCTCATCATGCAAAGGAGCTGCTAACCTGGTGACAACTGAGCCTCAGCCCAGAGGGAGTGGGAGTGGAGATGGTACCAGACCTAAGCCCTTCCTACTGCCTGGAGGTACTGTCACCTAGCCCTTGGCCTGACCCACTTTCTGCTGCCCCCATTGGGATAGGTGGATGGATACAGGTGAGTGTCCCTAACTGGCTGCTCAGAACTGATGATCACCGGTAAGGCCTGGTTACAGGGTTAGTCCCACTTAGGCTACCAGAAGACCCCGTTTTAGGGCATCAGTGTGTTGCCTGGACAAGGCCAACCACTTAGGACTTGTCCTAGGGGCCCAGAGCGAAGGATGACACCCTTTGTTAGGCTTGAGGAGAGGTCCAGTCACGAGAGTACTGATGGTGAAGATGCAGAGGGCATTCCTCAGAAACACACCTTTGTTCACACCGCCAGCCTCACATCTCAGGTGAGGAACTGTTCAAGGAACAAGGCAGGTGAGGGGCAGAGCCAGACCAGGCTTGCTTATTCTGGCCCAGCCCTCTATTGAGCGCTGTATCTTGGGTGGGCCCTGAGGGCTCAGTCTACCAGGCTCCAGGGCACTCAGGGCTGTCCAGTTGCCCTAAGGGCCATCATGAAGGGAATCTGCTTGGTTTCCCCTTGAGAAATCAAGGTTCCACATGCCCTTCCCTCTATCCTCTGGATTGCAGGTGTCTGCTCCTTACTAGAAGCCCATGGGGCACTGCAGGTAGTCTCTGACCAAGGGGTGCTGTCCTTGGAGGCAGGCGATGAGGCACACGTGGAAGCAGTTGGCACCACTGCAGGAAGAGGTGTCCAGCCCTGCAGAAAGCAAAGGGTTGGGAGGGGAGTGCCCTGCTCTCTGTTCCCCAGAACTGAGAGTCCCTCTGAGCTGCCATCTGCCCTGAAGGTGTTTCTTTAGCACAGTTCTGCCATCACTGACACACCAGAGACATGGGAGCCTTTGCTGAGCACATGGGGGTTCTTGTAGGTACAGTGCCATGAGATAAGCAGAGATCGTGTAACAAGGGTCAAGGTTGGCTGATAGCCTTTGGGAGCTTGAAATTCTGATGCTGAGAGAAGCCACAATGGCCTCGTCATCACCCTCCACTCCTAGAATTTCCAGGAGCTCAGTGCCATGCTATCAGTACCAGGGACAAATGGAGCTAATATTTCCTCCATGGCCAGTCAGCCTCTCATCTTACATGAGGAGAAACTGATGCCAGAGGGGTCAAGTGGCAGGCAAAGCCATCCTGGGCCCCAGAGGGAGGGATGGCCTGGGTGGAGAGTGCAGGCCTCAGACTCTTATCTGTGTCCTTTGTAGTCCAAGAGACCTGAAGTACAGCTTCCCCGCCTGCTTCAGGTTCCCAAACCACACCTGTGCTGACACTAATGTAGTCTGCAGGCTCCTCTAAGGCTGGAAACCAAGCACAGGTGTCTGAGATTTACCTCAAAACTGCTCAGCAAATCCTCAGTTTTCCGGAAGCTCCAGGTCCTCCTGGGCTTTGGGGGGAGATGGACTTGGCTCAAATGCCAGCTATTGTAGCACTTGAAGTATGATCCAGGGCAAGTTAACAGCTTCTCTCAGTCTCAGTTTTGTCATAGGTAAAATGGGACCTCATACCTACCTTTGGGAATTGTGTGCAATAAGTGAACCAAGCCTTATATATATTTTATAATGTATAAATATATATGCACACATAAAACTGTATAAAATCTTATACATTGGTTTGAGAAGCAGACTAGAAGTATCCATTCCATGTGAAGCACAGCATCGTTCCCTGCCACCTGAGAGAGATGGACAATTCCCAGGGAAACTAACTGCCATCTGGGCAGACAGAAGCACTCAAGGCCACTGGAGTTTGGATCTCAGAGGAAAGGCAGAATAGAAGAGTGAGGGACCTGAGAGGAAACAAGTGGTCTCTAAAGACCTGGAAGTCATCACACCTGAGCCTAAGGAGAGAAGCAGCCTGTGCACCAGACCACACAGTACAGGTGAGAGCAGGGGAGGCCATGCCAGAGAGCAACCCTCATGCTGCTTCCCCAGGGCACTTTCCCAGCTGCACTGGAGGCCTCGGTTGGTTCTTACCTGATCCTTTCACTTGTTGCCAACCAGCCCTTGGTCACGAGATTTACCTCTCTGAGCCTATGTGTTCATCTGAAGTCCTCAGGCTCAGGGATCCATAGAGCTGAGTGGGGCCTGACAGAAGCAGGTGGAAGCCTGCGTCCCACCCACAGCATGCACCAGACACAGAGGCTAGGATTTCACCACCTTGTCTTTGACTCACCTGCACTGATGGTGGTGAGCAGAGTGGCTAGGACCACCCAGAACTCAGGCTGCATCATGCTGGGGCAGCAGCAGGGGAGGCCAGGCCACAGAATGTGCTGACTTCTTGGCTTATCTAGGCAGGAGCCTGTGACCCAAGTTGTGTAACCTGACCCTGAACATCCCCAAGGCCCGTGCAGGGGCAGAACCTGCTCTATGCTGGGTTCGCCCGCCTCTGTCCTTTCAGAAGAACATGCTGAGGAAAGACTGCTGGCTCTGTCTCCTGGGAGATGAGCTATGGAATCCTGGAAATGACATTCCTTTTTGTCTCAATTTCCTATCTCTCAGGAGGTAAAGACAGAGATCTATTAGGTGGCAGTAAAAGGCCTTGTTTCCTGTTCTTCAGAACTGAGAGTCTGTCTGAGCTGTTGTCTGCACTGGAGGTGTGACAAATAGATGGCACCTAGAAGATGGCTGGAAGGTTCAGCAGGGCCTGCACGTGAGGATTTGTCGTCATTCTTCATTCACATTCTGTTGAGCAGTGATTCATATTTCTGTTGAGCATTGATTGAGCACTGCGGGGCCTATTAGGTCCAGCAGGATAAAAGGGCCACACATGAGATGGTCAGGACAGCCACTGGGAGACAATGGTGGGTCAGAGGGCTAGAATGACAAAATAAGGCTCTAAGTGCAATACCCTGTTACTGTGTGCAGCAAGGCATGTTCCAACAGGCCTGTCATGAGACCCTGATAACACCAAAGATGGAATAAATGGTTGCCAATGAATAAGCCCTCTAGGTTCACTCGATCCTAATCAACTTAAAAATCACTAAGTTTGGAAGTCACATAGTTGGGCAATGCTTGATTAGTTTCCCGTTGGTTTTGCTGTAGATAATACCTCTGACTTATGGGTTATGATGAAGCAGGAAACAGTGAGGACCCTGGCACTGATAACTCTTTAACGCAAAGATAGGAGCAAAAGTGGCTTTTTTTAAAAAGTTCTTTTATTGGCACATTTTAGGTATACAATTCATTTCCGTTTATCATTGGGTGTTTGTACCTGTACATGATGCATCTTGGTTCTTATTTTTTCCCCCATTCCCTGTCCTCCCTTCACCCCTCCACCCTTCCCTATTTACATAGATTTCATTTCCATTTTTTTTCTTTTCTCATAGTTGTTCCTTTCCCTCTTTTCCTTTCCCCTTCCCCTCCCTTCACCCCTTCATCATTGGACTTTTTTTCCCATTTAAATGATCAATTATTCATTTTAACCATTTTAACTCTTGTTTACGCTATCAGTTTCTCACACTAGAGAAACTATTCGGTATTTACACATGTGTGGCCTATTTATTTCACTTAAGAGTATGGCCTCGATATGCATCCATTTAGCTATAAATGACTCTAGTCTTTTGTTCTTTATGGCTGAGTAGTACTCCATTTTATAA
>NW_004624776.1:18592752-18602764 GCF_000247695.1 Heterocephalus glaber
GGGGGGACTGGGCCTAAACGGACTTCACCATGCCTTGGGCGTGGCCCGGGACAGCCAGCCGCGGAGCTTCAAGGTGCTTGTCTCTCCTGGCCTGTCACAACTTAGAGAGCGTCGGATGCCAGTAGTACTATTTTAAACTAGTATATATATGTATATTTAAATATGGGAAGGCTGCAGGAGCTGTTTTGTATGTGTATCAGAGAAGTCACCGCTAGATGGCAGTCCTGTACTAAAAACAGGACTAATGGCTTTGCCAACCACTCACTTAAATAGAATTAAAAGACATTTCTCAACACAGACCCACACTGAGAGCAATCATCCCCCATAATGTAGCTGGACTGCAGTACCATGTGGCCCATGGCACAGCGCCTCAAGCAGGCAGGACCAACTTGTGGCCGGCAGGCCACTTGGCCTCTTTATTTCTTTTAATGTTATAATAATAAGTATAAAAGGAAGTTTTGCTACTTATATATATGAACTATACCGTACTTTGTACATGTGGTCTGAGAGCATTCCTTCCCGCTTGATGTGGCTCAGGAAAGCCAGGGCCGGATACACCTGGGCCCTGTCCAGCCCAGTCACCTCTTCTAGCACACTCCCAGGTCAACAGTGCTTGCCTCTCTGGCTACAGCTAAAGCAGCACCACAGGGAGATTCTAGGAGTGAGGGAAACTAGTGTAAGATGGACCTTTACAGTGTTGGGCCGCTCCAAACCTACCCACTCTCTTGGGGTGCTGTCCTACAGTCGGGTTGCAGGTGACCCCTCTACACACTGGCGCTATGCTTTTTACATCTTCAAGCAGATGACTGGGAACACAAACATGCAGGTGCTGAACTCAAACTTTTGTACCAGTTGCTTTAAGTGTAGCCCAAATAAGCATACTTTTAATCATTTAGAGCCAGCCTACTTTGCATACATACCCCATAAAACCACACCCAACATCACTAGCCACAGATAATGCATCCCTGGAACCATAAAAGCTTTCTAGACACTGTTCAGAACTCTGAGCCAGAGAGTACCCATCTTCTTCTGAGCACCACTGCTAGACAAATAAGCCCCATTCTCACTCCCCTGGGACTTCCTGTTTCCTCTGCCACTGCTGTATGGTGGCCCCATGACACTGGTTCTGGAAAGTTGGTTGCTTGCACAGACCTCCTTTGCATGCACTCATGCCAACACACCTGCCAAATAAAGCTCCTGTGTTCTAATGCATCTCGGTCTTATCTTTTCCCTTATCAGCTCCAGATCCTCAAACTCACCACGGTTAAGTATTTACCAGCATTCCTGGGGCTCCAGTCCTTGCCACTTTTAGGAGGAGGAAAGATGAGAAGGAAGAGGACTGACCTACTTCCTGTGTCTTTGGCATTCCTGTGGTGACACTGAGCCACTGAACTGGGAAGAGACCTTGGTGAGAAATCAAGGAGGAAAGCAGACTTACTTTACATGGACCCAAATCAACATGTAAGTTCAGAGCTTCTGCAGCCTCTGTAACCAGGAAAAAACCCCACATGTCCATGGAACCTGAAGCAAGAGACAAAAAGATGGAGCCCAGATCTGATCCAGAGAGAACTCAAATTATGTTTGCCAGTTGGGTTCTTGTTCCTACTTCAGCCAACTGTTAGCTGCAACCAAAGAAATCCTCAGATGATCAAAGGGCAGGTTGGAAAGAAAACAGAAGCACACCTCAAATCCACATGGAAACAGAATTCTGGCCACTGCCAGAAGTGAGGGGTTCTGTTTTAAGTTTAAGTTGTATGATACCAGGAAAGCTCAAACTGTAAATATCCCTATGTAAAGCAAAGCTTATGCTTGAGAAAAATAATTTTAGAAAATATAACAAAGAAGCCAAAAATGGGGAAGATTAAATATAGAAGATGCAAAGAGTGGTGATAATCTCTAATGAAGTCTTTTTTCCATAATCCTCAAAATCATTATGAGAAGGCAATAATTCAATGTAATCATACAAGCACAAATTATGGGATGAGAAATAAAATTTTAAGGAACAAAATAGGCACATCATAATCCAAGCAACATTTTTAAAGTAAAAAATATTCAAGTTAAATTTTCAGCAAAATATTATGGAAGGCATTTTGTTCATCAGATTGAGATTTCATTTTGTGTCCTCAAAGACATTTCCCTCCTTATAAACTCTGGTAGTTGTGGCCATAATTTCTCCTGCCCTTCTTCATATCAAACTTCACACAGCAGTTTGCTATTAGGATTTAGTTTTTCTTTCTACAGATTCCTCAGCCTGGGCAACTTCTTTCCCTCCTATTAAAACTCTTCCTCTGTGATCACCAGTGGCTCCAATGTCCAACTTCAAGGTTTTCTTCTCAGTGCTCCAGCCACTTAACTTATGATATTTCTGACTTCTCTGCTACCTCCTGAAACTCATTATTCCCTGCCCTTCTGTGGCACCATGTTCTTCTGTCCTTCCATTTGTATCTCCTAATGTCCGTGTGAGTTCCTCTTCCTATCTTTCCCCTAAATTTGTCATTCTCCACAAACACAGTCGTAGTACTCTTACAAGTACAAGAGGAGTACAACCTTCTGCATTAGAGATCAGCTGGCAGTTAAAGCAGAGAGTTTTGCCTTATTGAGGGCTTTAAATTACAGGTAAGAAAGTCAACCTAGTAGCCTGAAAATGACAGTGTTTTTTAGACCAAAGTAATTTTTTAAGTGCTCTTAAAGTCTGAAAAATAATCTTCTCAGGAAGAAAAAACTATCCCAAAAGGAATGTGAATAGCTCAAACTTTGGGCAGTGAAAGCTTTCTACAGAAGACTATGAAGTTGTTTATTTATCAGAAATTGTGATTACCAACCTTTGGATGAAAGTGTGGGCTGGGGAGGGCAGAGCCTGAGCAGCTGCAGGTGTGTGCAGCCCTGCCTTGCCTGGGCCACATCAGGTGGGGAGGAATGCTCTCTCGGGCTGCATGTACGAAGTATAATATAGTATATAAGTAGCAAACCTTCCTTTTTATACCTGTTATTATAACATTAAAAGAAGTAAAGAGCCCAAGTAACCTGCAGGCCACGGGTTGGACCTACCTGCTTAAGGCGCTGTGCTCTGGGCCACATGGCACTGCAGTCCAGCTACATTATGGGGGATAATTGCTCTCAGTGTGGGTCTGTATTGAGAAAATTTCTTTTAATTCAATTTATCTTATTTTATTTTTTATTTTTATTGTTTTAGTTCTTTTATTGGTACATTTTAGGTATACAATTCATTTACATTTATCATTGGGTGCTTGTACCTGTACATGATGTATCTTGGTTCTTATTCTTTTTCCCCATTACCTGTGTGCCCTTCACCTCCACCACCCTTCCCTATTTACATAGATTTCATTTCCATTTATTTTTTCTTTTCTCACAGTTTTTCCTTTCCCTCTTTTCCTTTCCCCTTCCCCTCCCTTCACCCCTTCCTCTTTGGACCTTTTTTTCCTATTTCAAATTATCAATTATTCATTTTAAACATTTTAACCGTTGTTTACACTTTCAGTTTCTCACACTAGAGAAACTATTCTGTATTTACACATGTGTGTCCTATTTATTTCACTTAAGAGTATGGCCTCGATATGCATCCATTTAGCTATAAATGACTCTAGTCTTTCGTTCTTTATGGCTGAGTAGTACTCCATTTTATAAAAAAACCACATTTTCTTTATCCAGTTTCCAGTTGATGGGCACTTGGGCTGCTTCCAAGCTTTAGCTATTACAAACTGCACCGCTATGAACATGGGTGCACATATATCACTGTGGTATGATTCTTTTAATTCTTTGGGGAAGATACCCAGCAGGGGAATAACGGGGTCAAATGGGACCTCTAGTCCTAGTTCTTTGAGGTATCTCCATACTGATTTCCACAGTGGTTGCACCAGTCTACACTCCCACCAGCAGTGGAGCAGGGTTCCTTTCTCCCCACAGCCCCGCCAGCATTTGTTATTTGTTGATTTCTTGATAGCAGCCATTCTTTTTTTTTTTTTCACTCAAGAATCGTAAAGTTTACTGTTTCATTTCCATCATTTGGCACATACCCAAGGCACATTAGAAAATTAGAAATCATAAATTATCTTGTAGAAAAATAACCGATCCCTGCCTTCTATATGTACATGAGTATTTCCAAGAATGTGCACAAAACCATTTCCCTATTACAAAGTTATTTGAAAATGTACCAAGGACAAACCCATGTTTGTAGCTGTAGGCCAAAAACATAAAAAAACCCCCAGTATAGTCTATAGAAATTTATAAAAAGTAATACATGGCAATAAATTCTAATTTAAACATTGACCTGGTTTGTGCTCTAAGTTTTGAACTTGAATCAAAAGACTTAAGGAAAGATGTGCCAGATCTACCCTCTAGTAACCATCCATTCATTAGGTGTGACCTTTAAAAGGTTCTTTATTAAATTTTATTTTTTTGGTGTTGCAAGGGATTGAACCCAGGGCCTCGCTTGTCCTAGGCAAGTACCCTGCTGCTGACTGCTGTCCTCTGCCCTTAAGGGAGGAGGTTCTTAACGGAAAGGTATATTCCTGGGAACACTGCTATAGGTGCATACATGCAGTGGCCAATGTCTGCTGGAAGAGAACATCTCTTACGTGATAGCAGCCATTCTTTGTGGGGTAAGGTGGAATCTCAGTGTTGTTTTCACCTGCATCTCTTGAATGACCAGAGATGTTGAACATTTTTTCATATATTTATTTGTTGCTTTTACTTCTTTATCTGAGAAATGTCTGTTCATTTCAGATGCCCATTTTTGAACTGGGTCTTTAAATTTGGGGCGTCTGATTTTTTTCAATTCTTTATATATTCTAGATAGTAGTCCTTTGTCTGAGTTACAGCTGCTAAAATTTTTTTCCCACATTGTAGGTTATCTGTTAGCTCTGTTGGTAGTTTCTCTTGCAGTGCAGAGCTTTTTAGTAAGATGAAATCCCAGTTTTTGATTCTTTGTGCTAGTTCCCGTGCTACTGATGTTTTGTTCATAAAGGTCTTTTTCTTTTCTTTTTTCTTTTTGTATTAAATTCTTTTATTGGTACATTGTAGGTATACAACACAATTACATTTCTCATTGGGAATTGTACCTTTGCATAATGCATCTTGGTTCTTATTTTTTCCCCATTCCTAGCCCTCCCTTCATGCCCTCTACCTTTCCCTATTTACAAAGACTCATAAAGTCTTTTTCTATGCCAGTGTCTTCAAGAGGTCTACCTAACTTATCTTCCAGCAAGTTTAGTGTATACCTATAATGTACCAATAAAAGAATTTAAGGAAAAAAAAGATTTTGTGGACTAACAGTTTAGTTATTTGGATGATTTTGGTATAATTCTGGACAAGCAACCTTTTCCTTCTGTTGTATGAGCTAGTTACTTAGGACAAATTAATTGTATTGTGCTTGAGATGAATATCTCTTTTTCCAGGTTGTTCTTGGCTTTTAAATTGTGTACTTTTGGGAGTCAAAATGTTCCTTTCATGTACAATTTATTCTGGTTCTTCTAAGCCTAGAAGCTTCTCTCCCATGCAGTTTTTATATTTGTTTCCTCAGTTTGATATTTCTAGCAGGAATTTTTATATTTATTTGTAGAGAAGACTGTGTGGAGCTATTGCTATTATCTGTTACATGCTATGTGTTGTGCTACTGAATTTAATCCTGTTAAGTGCCATTTTTCAGACTGGTGAACCAAATCTGAGAGAAGTGAAGTTCTCGCTCCAAATTGGTGTCCAGGCATAGTGAGGATTTGCATTCAGAGTTGTCTGGTTCCAAAGCTCATGACATTTATCTATTTATTTATTTAGTACCAGGGATCAAACTCAAGACCTTGCACTTGTGAGGTAGGCATGGTGCTACTGAGCTAAATGCTCAGCTCCATCTCATGATATTTCTGTGAGGCATTACCTTGTATTTAATTGTTTTGTGAGTTAGAGGGAAGAGCTATATGTACTTGGAGAGGATGGGGAGGATTTTTTCTAAAAACCCCCTAAGGAAGAGCCCATGTCTTTTATTACCGTGTTCTTGTTGTCTTGCAATTCTTGGCATGGAATAGGTACTAAATAAGTATTTGCTGAATGAATGAACCACTGTAACCATGTAATAGGGCAGGGCTGATGGATACTCACTGGGCCTTCAAGGATATTTTTCAGAACGACCCTTAGCCATCATTCTAGCCAACTTCTGAGGGGCATTGTTGTTATTTGCTTTTGTTTTTTCTATGCTGGAGATTGAACCCAAGTAGTACTGAGCTACATACCCAGGCCCTTTAATTTTTAAAATTTGATACAAGGCCTCTCTAAATTATCCAGGCTACTGTATAGCTTGTGATTTTACTGTCTCAGCCTCCTGAGTAACTGAGTACAGGGCTGTGTCACCACACCCAATAAATTATTTCTTAATGTACTAGTGATACAGCATTCATATAAATCATGCTTATCAGAAATGACAAGTTCTCATCCATTTGCTATGGTTTCTGTACATTATTTATCCTTTAGTATTAATTTTTTAGTTAAAGTGTAATATTTAGATTTATTGAGAATTTGTGCTGATATTCACAAATCAATTTTTTTGTTTTTAGATATTATTTAGATTTTAAAATATTTACTATAAAAGACATTTTACTTCCTGTCTTTAAATGGTAGTAGGGATTGAACTTTTTACTCCTTCTTTAATACTTTTATTTCTCTTTTCTCTATGCTTGGCAAAAGCTCACTTTTCTTTAACTCTTCCAGTTATTCTATTTTGGTTTTTTCCAGTCAAATGGAAATTCAGAAAAGTGCTTTTATCAAAGAAAGTTTCATGTCTGAGTGTGGGCATGGTAGGGGCCTGATCTAGATTAGGGAGGTCCAACAGCACAGTAGCCCTACATTTGTGACCGAAGTGAAAAGAAAATCCTATATATAAAAGCTTCAGTATATTGGAACTGTAACTCTTAGTAAAGGGAGTGAACAGAATTTTACCATTAACATATATGAGTACGGTGGAATTACCAGTAACTTAATTCATAAATCATAAAATAACTTCTGTAAGCTTGTATGAGATTATATTGTCACATTAATAAAAATTCATGAAATTAGAATAAAACACACGCCAAGGAAAACAGTGAACTGAAGGAGAAGTCAGCTGCCTTTTGCTTCATCTAGAGACAGTTCTCCATAGTCAGATCCTCAGCCTGCAAATAACTCCTGCTGTCTAAGCAGAACCTGTTCTTGTCTGCACAGGGAACATGTCAGGGGACACATGAGGTCACCGAGAGGCAGTGCTTCCCTAAGCTGTCTGTATTCTTTGATTGATGTCCAGAGTGAACTGATTTGCTCAGTGAGATGAATGGACCAGATCCCAGCCTTGGCCTAGTGTGGGGTGTCAGTGCTAAGAAAAGATTAACACTGCTTTCCTCCTGGGGAATCATCGGAGAGTGTTTGGTAGTCCTTGTCTCTCCAATGAACCATATGGCCCCTGTTTTCTAATACATGTGGTTGAAATGTTAGAGACTTATGTTACAGAGGAATCGCAGTGGTGTACTGGCTCCTGTTCCTTGTCTAAGCATTAAAATGGAAGTGTTTTATGATATTGGACAACTTCCTTCATTTGTTCTTAGACCCTTTATAGATCCACTGTGAGATTTTGGAAGATCAAGGGGATCATAGGACTGACTCTCATCCTATGCTGGATTTTCTCATATATGTGGCATTCATTTCTAAAGTCTCTGGTCCAAGACCCATAAAACAATGTTACTTTCAAATAGCGTCTTCCTGTATATTATATTGTGAAACACTTTTAGTTCCTGGGAGAAGGTTATAAATATAGTTTCCTGTGGTCTGTCAATTCATTTTTTACATAATCATTTGAAGTTGTTACTTTTTCTAAAAGATGAATTCTGATTCTTTCTTGATATATGCCATAGAAATTTAGTGGTCACATACATTTTGCTAAGAGGGGAAAGGCTAAAAGGAATGAAGTTTCTTTGCATAGTTTGGAAAAAATAATAATTTCTTTCATGGTAGCTGAATGTCAAGATTGGAAAAGTGATAAGGTAATGTCTGTGGTCTGCACTGCCTCTGATAAAGGGATGGTTAAATGCCTTAGTCTTTTTATATTTTTCCTTGCAGTACTGGTGGCTGAATCCAGGGGCTCGCACTTGTTCTACCTCTGACCCACATCCACAGCAAAATGTGGTAATTTTTTAAAGTGTTTATTTATATTTTTTATTTTTTGAGACAAAGTCTTGTTATGTATTTCAGGCTGGCCTTTGGTAGCCCAAGCTAGCCTTGAACCCACCATGATCTTCCTGCCTTAGCCTCTTGAGTGCTGGGATTGCAGGCATGTGCCACCACACCTGGTTAGATTTGGTAGTTTTGATGGGATTTGACAACCATTTTTGATCTCCAAATATGTTTTATCATGATCTTCTTTTAATCAACCGAATAACTGAGATATTATATATTTTATTCATTTAGAAGGAAAATGATAACCACAAACTAGTTGTTCAGTGATGTTACAAAGGTTGTTCTAATTTCAAAAAAAGAGAAATGAAAAAAATAAAAGTTAGTTTTTAAAAGCACATTTCTTTAATTGACATTTCTGAATAAGGAGCTTTAACATTATCATTTCTAGATCTTTGCTAAAATGAGACAGTACTATTTAACATGGAAACAATAACTGGGAAGTATTCCTAAATCTAACTTGGAAAGTTACATTCATGATTTTAGAGAAACATGAACATAAAATGTGTGAGGGGAAATTTTTTTTTTTTTGCATTTGGTTGATTTAATCCTATGTAGGTCATTGTCCTAAGGAAGAAATTGATACAGCATTTTGGAAGGCAGAAGTTATATATTAAAAGTTGATTACCAAGGTGTAGTACAAACTGGTTTTAACAGTCATCTTTCATTTATCAAAGGAAATATGTAAAAAGAAAAGGGAAATGCTAGGCAGGAACACAAACTATAAAGAAAAGAAAAAAGTCTTTAAAAATGGCTGAAAAGAAACTCACTTTTTATTTCCTCTCAACAATCTTACTGAATTCATTTTACTTTCATTATATATCTAGCTTGGAGGCAAAGTAAGTTGAGCATTACAACAAAGAGGGTGTTATAAGGATTTTTTTCAATGATAAACTATAACATATGTGTAAACTGGCAACCATTTTACAGGAAACTATAATAAGGGAGGACTGTGCTTAGCTTTTCCAGTTTTGGAAGAATGAATTTTATTAAGTGTTAGACACAGAAATTATCAACTGGCTTTTGTGCTGTAAGGCTGAACGATTTGTTATGACCATTTCTAGACTTTAGTGGTGGTTTTAATATGGGTGTTGATATAATAGGAACAGTGCCTAGCTTTATTAATATGTCTGCTGTTGCTAGTTCTTTTAAGGAATATGATGTTTAACTTTTGCCTGTCAGTGAAAGATTATTGAAAATTCTGTTATTCTGTGGTTTTCTTCACAGTATTAGACTGTCCTTGAATTGATCAACATGTAATATAACTTAGGAACCCAATTGGTAGTTCTTTTCTTTTTGAATGATGGGGACAGATTCTTTTGAAACTTAGAAAATTGACTCCATCATTCATCCCTTATTCTTTCTTTGCTTCTCCTGTTCAACTTCGTGAAAACCCTATTGTTTTGATGTCAATGTGTAGTGTATCTGTTGGGAAATCAATGTATATTAATTATATTGGAATAAATGTGATGATCAATGATACAGTTTAGCTGGCATTTGGCTCAAAGGGCTTCTCACTCAATGAGGACACTAAAATTAGGGAGCTGTAATATGCCTGAAACATTTCCTGTAAATTTTTCCTGGTTTTTAGATTAACTGGTAGTACCTATGTTTTTCTGACTTTTAAATACTATTATATCATGGTAGAGTTTTAAGATTATATAGTGCTTATTATAGCTGAGCTCTTTGTTGATTCCTAGGTATTTCAGTTTTTTGGCTGCTATTGTGAAAGGAATTGTTTGCCCTATTTCTCTCTCAGTGAGTCTGTCATTGGTGTAGAGGAAAGCTATTGATTTTTGTGTGT
>NW_004624776.1:18604699-18622659 GCF_000247695.1 Heterocephalus glaber
TCCTGTTGCATGGAGTATTGTTTTCCACCCTTTAACTTTCAGTCTATGAGTTTCCTTTTGAATTAAGTGTGTTTCTTGTATGCAGCATATTGTTGGCTCTTGCTTCTTGACCCATTCCACCAGTCTATTTCTTTTGATTGGTGAATTGAGACCATTAACATTGATGGTTATAATGGATACATATTGAATTATCATTGTCATGACATTTTCTTTTTGTTGGATTCGCCCCCTTTACATTTAATTTCTTTTTGCTCCTGATGGGTTCATTCTGCTGTGCTTCCTGGGGTAGTGATCTTCATTGTCTTTTCCTGTGATATTGTCTAAAAGTTTTTGGAGTGCTGGTTTGGTATTCATGTTGTTCCTCAGGTGCTCCTTGTCATGAAAGTATCTTATTTCTCCATCCATTTTGAAACATGGTTTTGCAGGGTACATCCATCTGGGTTGCAGGCTGTTTTCCTTTAGGGCTTGGAATATGTCACTCCAAGCTCTTCTTGCCTTGAGGGTTTGCACTGAGAAGTCTGCTGTGATTCTGATGGGTTTTCCTTAGTATGTGATTTGTTTCTTTTCTCTAACTCCTTGTAGAATTTTATTCTTCTGTTGAGTTTTTGGAATCCTAACAATTATATGCCTATGTGTCGATTTTTTTTTTGATCTAGTCTAGTTGGAGTCCTATATGCCTCACTTATGTGTATGTCAAGTTCTTTTTCCCTGCTTGGGGAGTTTTGTGCCATCATGTCTCACACCATTTATTTTAAACCTTACAAAGTCAGAGAACTCTGCACAGTAATTATTTGTTTAGAAACAAAAAGTCCCATAGAACAGATAAGCTTGTGAAGGCCCCACCCTCCCCTTCCCACTTTACTCTGAATGATTCCTTGCTACCTTTACAATTTCTGATGGCTAACTCCTCATCTGTAAACAACATTAAACATTTTTAAAAGTCACCCTGTTCAGGGTTTGCCTGCTGATGCACCACGGTTGACAGGGCTGGGGTCACTGACACTTTCCTTTCTTCCAGCTATGTCACCGTTCCTGTCCATCCAGAAGGCAAGGGACCCCCCGCCCCCCATTTTCTATACCCTAACAATCTCATTTTATCCTGGCGTGAGTCTCCTTTTGCTGTTTTGTTTTTCTTGTGTTTTCTTATTGCGGGCTTTTCTCAAATGTCTGATCATTAGTTTTTATTTTACCATGAATGATAGAAAGACTGGCCACTTGAAGATGGATTGGCCTTTGACCAGCTGGCCTAGCTTTGTAGTGAGCGGCTGGGGTGTGAGCTTAAGTTAGGGCCCTCAAGATGCTGGAGTCCCAGGAGCCAGCACTCACACTGCTTGCTCTGCTTCTCAGTGCAGTGTTTAAAAGAAGATCACTCTGCTCCTTTTTGTTTTCTTTTGTGTTGGGGTGGGATAGCAGGCACAGGACAATGGGAAATAGATTCCTATAGGTCTTCTGCTTTCTTTAGAGGAGTTCATGCGTGTTCCTTTTGCTCCTTGTGGCTTTGGGGTAGATTTTTAAAGAGAAGGGAAACTAAAAATCTTTGTTATCATCCTGAAAGAGAAAACTGTGCTCACTCTTTTGATAAAATTTTTCTGTAAAGTATTGTGGGGCATGAAAGAATATTTGATTGGCTATCCGCACACATTCTTAATTTCTTCCTAATGAAATAGCAAAGGGGGTCAGAGTGGTTGCCAGGGCATGATCACAGATGCTTGGCTATAGGTCATGGACACAAAGCTTCCTGTCTGCCCCATAGTTGAGTGAGTTATTTCACCTTTGGGCTCCAGTGGGTTTTCAAACAGCTGAGTGGTCTCAACTTTAGCACATGGTTGCCATTAGGGCAGGTAATATCTGTGTACTTGGCAGAATAATTGTGGGGAGTATGAAGAGAATAAAACACTTGACAGGGTTCTGTCTTTTAGTTTGTTACAATTTCATGTTCATTGCTATCAATAGGATTGGTTTTGCTTGGAGAATGGGTACCTTTTATTTGGGGGGGGTTGGTTTTGAGACAGGGTCTTGCTTTTTGGTCCGCGCTAGCTTTGAACTCACGGTGTAGCCCAGCTAGCCTTGAACTCATGATCCTCCTGCCTCAGCCTTCCAAATGCTGGGTTTAGAGGGATGCACCAACATGCCAGCAGGAGCATTCTTCATTTCAGCAGATCCTAGGATAATTATTAATAGAATATGGTTTCTAGAGGGAGAGGACAATCTTCTATAAGAACATTGAAGCAGTGTTTTTTCATGGTGCTAACTGTTTCAGTTAGGGAGTCTGTTTCTGTCGTGTAACAGCATAGAAGCCATTTTCATATGACTCTTCCAATGTCACCCAAAACTCAACCTATTTGGAGAAGGATGTGGTGTCTGAGATAATGTCCAAAATGCACTCAAACTTGTGCTTGGTTCTATTTACCTACTGCCATCCTCAAGGTTAGCAACTTCAATGGAAAATAAGAGTTTCCTCTAATGACTGACCTACAGGGACCTGCCAGGTTAGTTCAGTATTTGGAAATCAGTCAATTCAGAATCAAAAAGAAAAGCCATAGTATTATTTCAGTAGACACAGAAAAGACATTTCACAAAATATAACAACCTTCATGATAAAAATTCCCAGTGACCCAGGATTAGAACTAATATTCCTTAACCTGATAATAGACTACTATATAGAGCAGATAGTTAGTATGAAATGCCAGATGATTTCTTTCTAATAGAATTTTGTGAACAAAGCAAAGGCATTGACACTCACCAAGTCTTTTCAGTACTTGAAGTGTTAGCAAGTGCAATAAGGCAAGAAAAAGAATGAAACTGTAAAACTTACTCATAAAACATGGCTGTGAATGGAGAAAACTAAAGAGATTTACACAAACACACACACATTTGAACACATCTAATTAAAATTAAGTGAATTTAGAGAGGTTATATAATATAAGATCATTACATGAAAATCAACTGTACACTAGAAACAAACAATTGGAAAATCAAGTTTAAAATGCCACTTAATAAAATAGTATCAAAACCATAAGAATATCTAGGAATAAACCTAAAAAAGTTTGGTCTGACTTCTATAATGAATGTTATGGAACATTGTTGAGAGAAATTAAAGAGAATAAAAGTAAAAGAGAGATATATCATGTTTCAAGATCAGAAAATTGTGTTTTACATTAATTAATTTACAGACTCATTTGTGTTCACAATTAAGTCCCATAGTTGTTTTTATATAAATTGACACAATTTATATGAAGGTACTGGGGACCCCTGAAACATTACTGGAAACCTTGCAGTAGCCTCAGTCTCCTGTTCAGTCTACCATGCAGGCCCAAGTGGGTGGGGGGGACTAAAAGACAGAACTAAGAGAGGCAGAAAGCAGGGTGGCAGGACCACCAATGCTGGTGCAACTGACAAAGGCATTGGCCAGTCTAAGCCACTGATTTTTATTGGTAATCAGTTGGGGTAAATGCAAGCTATGTGTAAGGGCAGGACCACATGAGAAAATGCAGTCATGTGGTTTCTATGGAAATTAATGGAGACAAAACTTGTAAAGGAAAAAGACAAACCATTCTCTAATTAGGAAGAGAATAGACAAAATATATGATTGTAATTAGAACATTGTCCTTCTCCTTAAGAAGGTTTTAGTTGTGGAAATGGAATTTGGCTGTGAGTTACTCAGACCTTGGCATGTAGGCTTTGGCTGGACTCGTTTCTCCTATGTTGGGATTCCATCATATTCCTCGGATCCTTTATTTTTTTATCTGTGTCTGCTCTAGTTTTATTAATCATGTCTTGCACCATGAGCAAAATCTTTGCTGTTATCTGAGTAATTATTTCTGATTTCATTTTTCCCAGATCCTCTTTTGTTGCCAGGTCAGAGAGTCCAGGTGGTTGAGTATCAGGATGTTCCATCTTGTTTCCCTTTGGGGTTGCTGTAGGTGATCTGGAAGTCTGTTTTTGAGGCTTGTTTACGTGTCTTCTCATTTCCATGGGGGGGGGTGCTTCTGGCGCCCACGCGGCTTACCTTCTCTGCCCTAGGAGCTTGGGATGGCAGTGGGGGAGCTTCCTTCCAGGTGCTGGGACTGGCTCACCCTCTCTGCCCTAGGAGCCTGGGATGGAGGCTGGGAGCTTCCTTCCAGGTGCTGGGACCGGCTGAGCTTCAATGCCCAAGGAGCCTGGGATGGTGGTGGGGGAGTGGACTCGTTTCTCAAAACAAGCCAATTATGGGGTTAACTCTTTACAGCCTGCACTGCTTACAGCCTGCTTTGGAGCATAGTCAATATTGTAGTCTCCCACATGAAGCAGTAAAATCAATAAGGACTTCAAACGATCAAAAGAATTTTGAAAATGAGGAAAAAATAGTAATATTATACTGTTTGGTTTTGAGGCAAAGAGCTAAAGATGCCAATCAAGTGTAGCATGAGCAAAAGAATTAACATGCAGTTAATGAACCAGAATGCAGAGTCCAAAAATAGATCTGCTCACATGTTGTGAGATGATTTTCCACAAAATGCCAATGTAATTAAATTTGCAATTGATAACCTCATCGGTAAATGTGGAACAGTTATATTTCCCCTTGGGAAGCAAGTGACTTCCCACCCTTACCTCACATGATATACAAAAATTAACAGAATGGAAAATGAGTCACAGACTTAGATGTAAAAGCTAACATTATAAAACTTATAGAAAGATTTTAAAAAGAAAATCTTTATGACTTTAGAGTAGGCCAAAATTTTAGAGCACTGCAAAATACAAACTGTAGTAGAAAGAACATGATAAATTAGCAAAATAAATCTCAGTGATCTTTCAGAAGGTTAAATATTGCATGGTTTTTCTTCTATAAGAAACTAAAAATATAAATAAAGAATGAAATAAAAGATAAATGACAGGAAACAGGGAAATAAACCTTTTGCAAATGGGAATAGAGAGGAAAGGGGAAGTAGAAAAGATTAAGATACGATAAATATACGTACCAGTTCCCCATGATGAATATACGTATTGTGTATTGCAAACATATGCTAATAAAAAATAAATCTGCAATTTTTCATTAACTTTTTTATTAGTGTGTATTAGCTATACAGAATAATAAGATTTGTTTTGGGGAATTGGTACATGCATATAACATATCTTTATTTTTGCATTCATATTATTATAATTATTTTTGGTTTTTGAGATTGGGTCTCACTAAATAGTTCAAACTGGCTTTGAACTTACCCTGTAGCCCAGGATGGCCTTGAACTTGCAGCAATCTTCCTGCCTCAGTTTCTCCAGTGCTGGGATTATAGGCCTGTGCCACTAGGCCTGGCTATTTTGATCATTTTGATACCATTATCCCTCTCTCCCCTTTCTGTCTTCTCTCCCTGATTCCTTTTCTTATCTCCAAAAGTCTGCTTTCTAGTTTCCTGTCCATTCCCCTAATTTTTGGGGTTTTTTTGGTACCCGGGATTGAACTTGGGTCCTTGTGCTTTGCACAGCAGGCAGTGAAACCACTAAACTAAATCCCTGGTCCTCATTCCCCCAATTCTTTATTTGGCTTCTCACATAAGAGAAAACATGTGATATTTAACTTTCTGAATCTGGCTTATTTTGTTTCATGTGATAGTCTCTGGTTGTATCCATTTTCCTACAAATGATAAGATTTCATTCTTTTTGGCTGAATAATATTCATTGAGTATATGTACAACATTTTCTTTTCCATTCATCTGTTAATGAGTATCTAGGCTGTTTCCACAGCTTAGCTATTGTAAATTGTACCCCTATAAACATGAGTATGCATGTACCATCATAGTATGCTGTCTTTAATTCTTTTGGGAATATACCAAGGAGTGGCACAGGGTGAAATGGCATTTTCAGTTTTAGTTTTCTGAATAATCTTGATAGTGGTTTCCATAGTGGTTGTACTAGTTGACATTCCTCCTAATAGTATGGAAGAGTCCCTCCCCCCATCCTCATCAGTACTCATTTTTTTTGTATTTTTGATGGTAACCATTGTGCTGGGTGGTGAGAGAGACTCTCAGTAGTGTGGGTTTGTGTTTCCTTAAAGTGTCCGTTTGTGCTTCTTTTGAGAAGTGTTTATTTAATTCATTTGCCTGTGTTTTGGACTATTTGAGTTTTGGAGTTTTTTTTTTTTGAGTTCTTCACATGTTCTAGATATTAATCCTCTATCAGAAGAGCAGCCAGCAAAGATTTTGTGCCATTCTGTAGGTTATCTTTTCCTTCTGTTGTTTCCTTTCCAGTGTGGAAGCTCTTAAATTTGATATAGAGTCCCAATTATTGATTCTTGATATTATTTCCTCTTTAACTGCAGTCCTATTCAAGAATTATTTGCCTGTACCTATGGCTTTAAGTGCTTCTATGTTAACTTTGAACAATTTCAGAGTTTCTGGTTGTATATCTAAGTCTTTGATTCATTTTTATTTGATTTTAGTATGTGAATAAGAGATGGAGGTTAGTTTCAATCGTCTACATTTGAATACCCAATTTTCCAGTTTTCTTTTTTCTTTCTTTCTTTTTTTTTTAAATTTTAGCCAATGGAGAATACACAGCATTCATTGAGGAGAAAAATTAACCCAATCTGCATGGAAGCCATTCAATGAGCCCACGATGAGTTCATAAGGTACACAGATCAGATCTAAAGACACGGCAGGGTGACTCACACGCAGCCACCTGCAAATACATTTAGAACTTACTTATTCTTAATTACTTAAGAACCACCAGGAAAGAGAGAAGCTCACTTTACCTCTTTATTTTGTTTTTTGGTACTGGGGATCGAACTTGGGTCTTTGTGCTTGTGAGGCAGGCGGTGGAACCACTGAGCTAAATCCCCGGCCCTCTTCTGCCTCTTTATTTTAAACTAACGCTAAGAGGGAATCCATGAATCAACAAATATGCCTCCTCAGCAAATTATGGTCATTTCCAATTTTAAGGAAGTTCCACTTCTACAAATTCTTCCATATAAGCAGCCTTACAAATTTAGAAGTTTAAAAGGCTGGATTCATTAGATGCTAGTTATGTACTGCTGAGTTGTTCTCTAATACTAGCAGATTTTTATGTCATATTTGCCAAGTTCTCCAAGATGTTTATCTCATCAATACAATAAAATGACATAAATTAAAAGAATTTCAGTTACATTTAAAAGGACAGAAGAATTAAGTTACTTGAATGGATCAGACTCTAACTGAAAACTATTTAATTACAGATGGTATATTAAACACAATGATTATACCCTATAACTGGATAAAATGCTGAAGTGTACCTACAACTGCTGAGCTGTGTGCCACATATTCCCCCAAACTCTGTAACACATAATTTCTCTTACAATGACATCAGTGTCACTTGATGTTCCAGTAATGTACTCTTTTTTAGGGTAGTAGGAATAAAAAAATAGAGAAAAGAGGAACAGTTATACCCTAACAGAACAAAAAAGAGAAGATTTTGGTCTTTTGTCTTTTTTTTTTTTTAAAGAGGCAGTCTGCTCTTTTCATGAATTGTATTCTTTTCTTCACACTTCAGAGGAACCAACTATGGCTTGCAGTGCTGGACAAATCGAGGGTATAAGCACACATCTCGGATGTGATATCTATTCAGAATCCAAGTCGGGAATCGCTCCAAGCCCAAGCCATAGCCTCCATGAGGACATGTACCATATTTTCTCTGATCTGTATACCAGTAGTAGGGAGTGGGATCAATACCTTCCCTTTTATAACCTGCCAGGAGTTCTTCACTGTCCCAGGTATGCATGGAGCCTCTCACAATCTCACCAACATTGGGCATCAACAGATCGACTGATTCAGAAAGATGAGGATCCTCAGGACATCACTGCATATAGAAGGACTTGATCTCCACCGGAAATCGACACAGCAAGATTGGTTCATTAATGGTGTCTGTCATCAGTCTCTCAGGAGCTTCTGGGATAGATATCTTCTCCAAATTCATAGAAAGTCCCATCTTCTTTCTTTACATTGTGTTCTTTTAGCCACACAATAGCATTTGAGTAGTTCATCCTTTTTAAAGGCCGTTTGGGGGCTTAAAGTTTGGGTTTAGGTCAGATACTATGCTTCCTGCTGGTGACTTTAAGACTCTATCTACGACGTCACAAACCAAGTCCTCCAACCGGTTCAGGAGGTCCTCCAAGGTCAGGAGAAGGCACTCTGCTTCCACGTGAGTGTATTCAGCCAGATGCCTTCGCGTTCTGGATTGTTCGGCCCTGTATGACTGTGCAATACAAAACACATCTCCCAGGGCTGGAAGGCAGGTCTCCAGGTATAACCGAGAGGACTAGGTCAAAAATGCCTCTTCCCCAAAATAGTTGAACTTGATGAGTGTGGCACCGCCTTCAACCTGTGTTTGTACTAATGTTGGAGGAGTAACTTCATAGTACCCCGTATCAAAGAAGTGGTCTCTGAAGCACCTGGTGACCATACAACGTGCTTTTGGGATTTTGGACATGTTTTCTCCCTGGATCATCATGTGCCTGTTGTTGAGCTGGACATCAACATCAGACTCTTCATTGACCAGCTTATCAGCTTCTCCAGCTGGGGTCAACCCTATGAGTTCCCAGAAGTCACAGTTCAGCTCATGGCCCCCTGGAGCCTGCTTGCCCTTTGGAATGAGATTTAGTATTCCATATACTGCAACACTACTCTCAGTGGACAAAACTACTCCATTATAACACTGACACAAATCATCTGACAAGACACACTGAAGATAACCTGTACCATCCCACAACATCAGGAACATTAAATTCTTTCCTTGTCTATGCCGCCTATGGACCCAGCCAAACACCTTTACTCTTTGGCCTCTATATCCCTCTAATGTGCAAATCTTCACACACTCGGGCTCTGGCAGACTTGGATCTCTTTTAATGGCAGTCTTCTTGGCTTCTTCCAGGTTCTTTTCTCTTCTCAAATTATCTTCTGCTTCTTTCTTCTCCCGGGATTCATTCTTCATTTGTTCCCTATGCCACATTTTTTTTTTTAATATTCTTCATCTGTGATTTAGAAATAACATCCCACTGCTCATTTTCTTTCTGTGAATCTTCATAAATGGTGGGAAATGGTTCTTTTTCTACTGTCATCAAAGCCTTTAGACCTGTTTTAAATGGTTTCTCCTTGGTTTCCTCTCCTGTAGCATCATTTCCCTCTTGGTTGGATACATACAACTCTGCCAGAACCATTCCTGTGGTTGTCCTGACCACTTCCAAGGACATAACCTGCAATACCACCACCACCTTCACCCCAACGTGCACCAGCAGCTTCCTCGACTCGGGCGTAGCATCATATTAATTTTCCAGTTTTCAACAAGCTATGTTTTTGGCTCCTTTGTTGAGAATCAGGTGGCTGAAGTGGCCTATGTATCCATCAACAGATGAATGGATAAAGAAAATGTGGCATTTATATATGATGGACTACTACACTACCATAATGAAGAATAAACTTGAGTCGTATGTAGGAAAATGGAAGAACTTTGAGACCATAATGTGAAGTAAAATAAATCAGATACAGAAGCTTAAATATCACATGGTTTCTATTGAGAAACCCAAAGCATAAAGAGCAAAATAAAGATAGATAACAGGAAACAGGGAGATATCTTTTGCAAAAGGTAAGGGAAACAGGAGATGGAGGGAGGGGAGAGGGAGCACTGAAGAAAGGAATTAAGATGTGTTATGGCCCGCCAGCACACAGGAGGTAAACTACTCCCAGTGAACAAGTGGAGGCTTCTGGGCCACTGTACCACCCCTGCCAACACACGGGAGGTGAGTCATGTGGACACCAGCAGCACCCCCTCCATGTTGAAATGAGAAGACACATAAACAAGTCTCAAAACCAGACTTCCAGATCACCTACAACAACCCCAAAGGAAAATGAGATGGAACACTCTGATACTCAACCACCTGGACTTCCTGAACTGACAACAAAAGAGGATCTGGAAAAAATGAAATCAGAAATAATTTCTCAGAAAATAGCAGAGATTGTGTTCATAGTGCAAGACATGATTAATAAATCTAGAGAGGAGCTCAGGAACATGATGGAATCCCAACATATGAAAAAAATGGAATCCTTAAAATAGATACAAACAGATTTCCAGGAGATTAAAAACTCCACTGAAAGTCTACACAGGAGAATGAGCCAATGTGAGGACAGAATTTCAGATATAGAAGATAAGATTGCAATTAGTGACCAGGAAAAGAAAAATTGCTTTAAAATGATAAGGGACCACAAGAAATCAATCCAGCAGCTGCTAGATGATGCAAAGAAGAATAACATAAGACTGACTGGAGTCAATGAAGAAACAGGAGAGCATGCAGATGACATAAAAAAAAACTGTTCAAAGAAGTGATGGCAGAAAACTTCCCAAGCAGGGGAAAAGAACTTGACATACAGAATGTACCAATAAAAGAATTTAAGGAAAAAAATAAAATAAAAATTGGAAAAAAGTATCCAATTGCTGTAGTTGCATGGGTTTGTTTTTGTGTCCTCTATTTTATTCCCTTGGTCTATTTTTGTGCCAGAGCTTACCATACTGTTTTTGTTACTATGGCTTTGTAGGAAAATTTCAAATTGTGTATTATGATGCTTCTGGCTTTTCTCTTTTTGCTTAGGATTGCTTTGGCTATTCTGGGTATTTTCTGATTCTATATACATTTTAGGGTTGTTTTTTCTAGCTCTGTGAAGAATATCATTGGAATTTTGATGGGGGTTATATTGAATCTGTAGACCATTTTTAATGATATGAGCACTTTAACAATATGAATTCTGCAAATCCAGGAACCCAAGAGGTCTTTCCATCTTTTAATGTCAAGTTCAATTTCTTTCTTCAGCGTTCTGTAATATTCATTGTAAAGGTTTTCACTTCCTTGGTTAGGTTGATACATTCCTGATTTTATTTTATTTTGATGCTATTTTGAATGGGATTGGTTTTCTTGTTAGTTTTTTTTTATTACATAGAAAAGTTTGAGGAATCTTAGTGTAAGTTCTTCTCTAAAGGCCTGGTAAAATTCAGCAGTAAATCCATCAGGTTGTGGACTTTTCTTAGTAAGTAGAGTTTTTAATAGTGCATCAATCTCGTTGCTTGTTATTGACCTATTTATTTATTTTCTTTTTGGTTCAATTTTGATAGGCCATATGTGTCTAGAAATTTATCTATTTCTTGTAGATTGCCCAATTTATTGGAATTTGGGGGGAATATTTTTTGGAAGTTTTCAAAATAGCTTTTAATAATCCTCTGGATTTCAGTGATATCTGTGGTAATGTCATTCTTTCAAGTCTAATTTTATTAATTTGGGCCTTTCCTTTCTTTGGTGAGTTTGGCTAGAGGTTTATCAATCTTCTTTATCATGGCAAAGAATCAACTCTAATCTACTGATCTTTTTTATTGTTCTTTTAGTCTCTCTATTGCATTTACTTTTGCTCTGATTGTTATTATTTTTTTTTCTTTTATTGGTTTTGGGTTTGGTTTATTCTTGTTTTTCTAGGACCTTAAAATGTGTCATTATTAATTTGGGATTGTGTCATTTTTCTAATGTGGGCACTCAGATATAAATTTCCCTCTCAAAACTGTTATCATTGTATCCCACTAATTCTGATATGCTGTGTTTTCCATTTAAAGTTTTCTCCTGATTTTTTTAAGATCCACTGATTATTCAAAAGTGTATTATTCAACCTCTGTGTGTTTTTGTAGTTTCTGTAGTTTCTATTGCTGTTAGTTTCTAGTTTCATTCCATTGTTGTCTGATAAGATGCATAAACCTTTTATTTATTCACACTTGCTTTATGGCCTATTTTGGAGAAAGTTCTGTGCACTGCTGAGAAGAATGTGTAATCTTCTGTTGTTGGATGGAACAATGTGCACTTGTCTGTAAAATCCATTTGATCTACAGAGTAGATTTAACTCTGCATTTTTATTTTATTGTTTTGTAGCATTAGGTATTGGACCTAGGTCCTTTGCACTGTGCTTCACCCCCACCCCACTCCCCTTTGAGACGGGGTCTAGATAAGTTGCCCAGGCCTTGCTCAAACTTGCAATCCTCATGCCCTAGCCTCCTGTTCTTCTTACTCTTGTTTTGTTAAGCAAATAACAAGTTTAAAATTTTTATGTGGTTCTGTAGGGTCAGGGGTCTATAGATAAGAAAAATAGAAGAGGGGCCTCATTAGATCTTCTAGCTAATGCTGACTAGATGGAGTAAAATCCAACTTTACTAGAGCGATTCTTCTGGGAAGCAAGTCAAAGACAGGTTAAAAAAAAAGGAAAAGAAAAAAAGCAACCAGATAAAGAAACGCACCAAATGGCCTCGGGACTTGCATCAAGAGACCTAAAAAAGAGCTGACGGGACACAGAGAAAAAGCCAAGTGCACAAGCGATACGATGCCCCCACCTCCAGTAAAATATAGGGGAAACAAAGAGGAGGGTAACTTTGAGGCAGTGTGTGTTCACACCTAGGCACTAACAAGTACGTGTATATATACATATGTACTCACTCTAGAGTCACTGCATTATTCACTCTAGAGTTACTGTAGAGGGACATTGATATCTACATACCCCCTTAGGCTAACTATGAATAAGGCACCCCCTTGCCAACTAGCTGCCCACTCCAAAAATAGGGCATGAAAAGGTAGGTCAAGGACAAGTAAACAGACAGAAGGAGCGGGATGTAGACCACCGAGAGAAATGACATTAGGCAGAGGTGCCCGGAAGCCAATCCAGTTATGCCCCCCTAAAAAACCCAGCCATAAACAAAGGACCATGGGTCCTCCATCTTTCTGGAACGCCGTATCCTGATTCTTTCTTCTCAGGGTAGCTATCTCTCTCCTCCTTTCCTCCCCCTTCCTTTTCCTCTTTACAGATAAAGTGTCTTCCTTTTGTTAAAGTTTGTCCTTCCAATTTTTTATTGGAACTGAGTTTATAATCCCAGTGGGCTACTTAGACAAGAGAGCAGTGGAGCTTGTTCCCCATATAAGACATCTTTGGCTCCCGGACCAGGAACCAGATGTGACAGCTCCATTTAGAGCTCCTTTCCTTTGCAGTGTCCTCTGTTTCTTTCTTGCAGCAAAAGTTCTCCCTATTCTGAAGGATGATTAATATTTTTATGGTTTCATATTTTAAAATTTAACTTTTAGAATCTATCTGGAATTTTGTTTTAATGTGTTATTAACACAGGGATCTGTTTACTGAATGAAGAAACAATTACTTCAGACTCCTGAGCTAAACTATATTGTTAAATTTCATGGGCCAGGGATTTAGCTCAGTGGTTCCGCCACTTGCTTTGCAAGCGCAAGGACCCGAGTCCGATCCCTGGTACCAAAAAAAAAAATGTCATGTCTCATTGGTACAGTCACAAAATAATTATGTGTACTAAGAATATAACATCTTTGACCTTGATTCTTCAAAAAGTATATTATCCTTGTACCTTAGGTTAGTCAGCGTGGTTCAAGGATGAGAAATAGTTCAAAGACTGTAGTCTTAGTTTTGTCAATATTAATTCTGCTTGTATGTTGGAAGCAACAGATTATACAATGCTTGATTTAACTGGTGGCTCCTTCCAGCATAAAATTCTGTCATTCTGAGAATCTTATCTATCAACCCACATGGATGATGTTGTTAAATACAGTAAGTAGAAATAATTTTTAAAAATCTCTCTCTCTTTTTTGGTACCGGGGAATCAAACTCAGGACCTTGCGCTTGCAAGGCAGGAGTGGTGCCACTGAGCTAAATCCCCGGCCTAATTTTTAAAAAGCTTGATTATGCTTAAATTTTACTTAACTTTAAGAGATATGTCTGTGGATCTGTATCTGGAATTTGTCCATCACATAAAAATACCAAGTGGTTACATTATGTACATATTTAGTAGTTTACAGGCCTGAGTTAAAGTTTGTGTTCATCATATATTGTTTAGACAGAAATTACAATGATTTATTTGAATTTTTAAATCTTGTCTTAGTGTTCCTGTGAAATAAAAAAATGTAATGTTAAGTAAATTCATCTAGAGTCTCAATTTCTGTTATTTTGCCTAAAATAGTTTTACCTAAAAATTTTTATGTTAAAAAAAAAGCTGTCAGTTGAGATAAAAGGGTTTATCTAAAACAAATTATCAGAACCTATTAAATTTTGGAGTTCAAACAGGAAGACTTTGGATAATGGGGGATACTGTACCTATAGTTCTTCAGACTGATCATAAAATTTAGATGATTTACTTTTTCTTATCAATGGCATCAGAGTGTATATATCAACCAACAGTTATTTGCTGTCTAAAACAATGGGATAAAACTGATGAGTAATAAACTATCCAATTTAAAGACTAAATAAATTTGGATGTGGAGAGATACTTGCATGGGGCATGCTAGCCTTCTTATTTTATAGACCATCCAAAGGGTGAGGATGAAATGAAAATGGCAGTTTGAATTCAAAGAATGGGTGATTTCTATATTCTGTGAGAAGCCAGAGACCTGCTCTTGAACATTCTAAACATTCTAAATGCATGTGCAAGCTGAAGCTGTTCTTTTTCTCCCATGTGTGTCTGTGTGTGTGAGTGTGTGTATTGTCTTGGGCCACATATAAAATATGTAATATAGTTAATGTATATAATTCACAAAACTTGCTTTAAAAATATTTTTATTATAACATTAGAAAGACAGAAGGCAATCAAACACAACAAAAACAAAAAAACCGAAACCAGCCCCCTGGTGGGATAGACTTGTCTGAGGACTGGGTGGGAGTCTGAGAGCCTCGGAGCAGTAATCCCCAGACTTGGGTGGGGGTGAATGTCTGGAAGGAGACTCCTCACCACTCCAGGCCGGGTCTGGGCTAGGCAGAGCTGCAGTTAGAACGTCCCTGGCCACTAGGTGGCTTCAGTTGTCTGCAAAGAAAGGCTGGGGCCTAGAGGGACTTTGGGGGTTGCTGTTCACACTTTATTTGAGGACAATCATTTCATCTGGGGGACCATTCGTTTTCTAGGGTAGATGACGGAAAAGTCATACAATTAAAGATTTTGGAGGATCATCTAACCTCAGCGTCTCATTTTAGAGCTAACACTAGGAGACTTCTCCAAGGTGATTCCTAGTCTAGTCACTGCTACATCAGTGACAGCCACCTGTTTTCATTCTCTGAGGCCACATCACAGGGCTCCATGGCACTGACTGTGCTGGGCCCTGGGGGAGGTGCACACAGGAATGCTGTGTGTAAGGCAGGTGGTGAAGCGGGCACTGGTGGTCCTTACGGGAAGGACTGAGCAATGGCTAACCCAGTTAAGCGTCTATATTTAGGAGATGGACATTTACTGTGATCCAGAATGGGGAATTTAGGCTTTTTATTTATGCAGAATAAGCCCAGACTCCTACATCCCTTATCTATTGTCTGCAATCTCTTTTGGTCACTGCTTCAGATGAGTAGCAGCATTGTTTCATCTTCTATCGCACAGTTTTTAGGGTTGTATTTGGTTAATGGCTAACATTGAGAACAGGGTTGGAATCTTTTTTTTTAATCAGAGGCTACTGTAGAAAATGTAAAACTGAACAAGTCCTTTATCCATTCAGAATGACTTCTGGCAAGAATGACTTTTTCCTGTGAAAACTAAGGAAGAAGCAAAGACAGTACTCCTCTTAGCTACTTCCTATAATAAATTCAGAAGAATGTAGCAAGTTTTATGTTTAAAATGATTGGCTAAAGTTATCCATAATTCCTGTATTATGCTCTGTTCTAGGGGTCTAATGATGGGTGGGACCAGCAAGCCCAGGACTGGAGGCTCTGGATGATGACAGGCAAAATGCTAGGGGACACAGCAGCGTGACAAGAGGCAGAGATGCCTTGGTGCAGCTTGATGATGTAGATAGGAAGTGCCAAGGTAAGACAAAACAGGCAGCACTAGGAAAACTGCATCCTTGGTGGAGATGAAACCAGCGACACTAAAACCCCAGCGGGCAATGCCCAGACAAAGCCAGAAGACTGAATGGGATCACAAAACAGCCACACAAGTGAGTTGCTGTTGGCCAATCAGAACCAACCCCACAGGGACAGACATTTGGTCTGTTAAAGGTAAAGAGATGCCAGATATGGACAGATCTGATAGCAGCCAGCTTAGCAACTGATAAAATAGCCCCATGAGCAGTATCACAGGATTGAGGAGAAACTGCCCATAGTGAGCATAAAGGATTTTATCCTGGCCAGTGGCCTGGCCAGAAGGCCAAAGTGACTTTGGACATCAGGTGTGTGGTCCTGTGCCTTTATGCGGCTTTTCCCAAATTGCTAAATATACACTGGGGATAAACATATTGATTGATGCTCAGTTTGACACCATGCAGGAAAATTCCATTTTTGAATGAGTGTTGTTGCCTAGAGGCCATACATAAGAAGATAATACAGACCATTTTACAGCTGGAAGAAGCTGGGATGATATGCCTTGCACACCTTTTCAATTTGCCAATTTGGCCCATGCAGAAGTCAGATTGGACTTTGTAAATGACTGTGGACTACCAGGAATGGAACAAAGTGACTCTTTCGGGTGTTGCCACAAGGCTATGTGTATAGCCCAACTCTGTGTCATGGCTTGGTGGCCCAGGACTTGGCCACCTGGACCAAGCTATGCTCTGTGTTGCTCTTGATGATGTTATGGTCACCTCTCATTGCCCAGGAGGATGTCCAGGGAACTGGCTTATCTGTCAGGTTATGTTAACCTCTGATTGCCTCGAAGATCTGGAAGCCACTATTAGATGTATCAAAGCCGGGGGCTCTGAGGACACCTGAAGACACAATCCTGTCATTTAGCACAGGCAGTCAATGGGACCTCGTTATATAGTATTAAAGTGGCATAGACAACTGCGCATGTGCCACAGGGCCATGCAAGGACACCCAGATGTCATGTCTCAGTATGCCTCAGTAAGCTGGTAACAGTCACTGTAAGTGTTGTGCTGTAAGATAAATTGTTGTTCCTGCTTTGCCTGATGTTTACCCCACGCATCTTTTTCTCTTTGGAGTTCTCACCCGACAGGGCACCCCTTCAGCCCCTGACCTCGACATATGGATGGTTTCTAGAGTAAAACAGAGGTGAAAAAGCCTAAAAGAAAGAAGAGGGAAAAGATGGTGTCTTATCCCATTTTGGGTTACCTGGGTAATTTATAAAAAAGAGAAGAGTATTTTGGCCAAGGGTCTGGAGGCCGAGGAGCCCAAGGTCCAGAGTCCTCATGTGCTGAGGGCCTTCTTGCTGTGCTGCTCTGTGATGCATGCAGGAAGATAAGAGTGCAGGGTGGGCAAGTGGGGCCTTTGGTAACCAGCGTCAGTCTGCTCACCAGGCTGAGCCTGGGCTGCTTACTCCTCACTGGAGGTCCCAGCTCTTTACCCTGCTGCCCTGGGACTTGCTCCCCCCAGGCTTTTGGGGGCCATGTTCCAACCCTAACAGATGAGGAGGGACAGAGAGGACCAGGACTGAACAGCGGCAGACGAACAACTGAGAAGGAGCTCGAGCTGTTTCCATCGAAGAGTACAGCAGAAGAGAGGACAGACCCGAGGGCTGCCGGGGTGAAGGCGGAGTGAGCAGGACCAGAACCTACATTGTGCCCAAGGTTAAGGTGAGGAAGGGTGGAAAGAGAGGAGGGTGCACGTTTTCCTTCAGGCCTCCCATGATGCCTCCAACCTTCGGCCTTGTTCTGTCCCTGGGTCATCCTGACCTTGCCCTTGCCCTCCTCTTGTCTCAATGCAGCTGGTGGCCCAGCGCCCACTGAGGGCTGTGACTCCGTGCAGTGCATGCTGGTCTCCAGGCTGCATGGGCCACAGGGTGGGGGCCAATAGCCCTGGAGGCCAAGGTTTGCCATGCAGTCACAGCGGCAAGTGGTGCTGTTTCCGTAAGTTTTAAGGATTTTTCTCATCTGTGACAGATCCCAACATAGGGGAACATAGAAGTGATGTTTGAAACATTTGAGTTGCATCTTTGTAGTAAAGCTTTAAAAATAGATATACAGTCATTTTCTTATGGATATGTTTTCTAATTTT
>NW_004624776.1:18629510-18643268 GCF_000247695.1 Heterocephalus glaber
TGAAGGGAGGGCTAGGAATGGGGAAAAAATAAGAACCAAGAAGCATCATGTAAAGGTACAATTCCCAATGAGAAATGTAAATGTGTTGTATACCTACAATGTACCAATGAAAGAATTTAAGAAAAAAAAATGTAATTGAGAAAGAGTGGCACATATATGTAGCACAAAGTTTCAAAGGTATATTAAATAATGTAGCTTTCACTCTGAGGTCTGTATCTTGAAGTTTTGCCCTTTCCATGAACAGTGTGCTAATAGTATTTTTTTTCAGGACTGGGGATTGAATCCAGGACCTTCTCCATGTTAGGCAGGTGCTGTATCACTGAGCTCCATCCCTAGTTCCTGCTAATGGTGCTTTGATCACCATTAACTGTGTTGTGTGAAACTTCTCAGAAAAGCCCATGCAGCTAAAAATTTTTTCTTGGCCACCATGGTGCTGCCCTTGGGTGAGAAGGTGTAGGCTGTTTCACTTGTCTGGACCTTGGTCTTTTGGGTATTGTGAACTAACTGCTAATTAAGCCCGGGATGTACCCACAGACTTGGGTGCAAAGTTCATTATTTACATTACCTCAAATTATAGTTAATGTTTGGAATTCCCAACTCTTTTATGTTACCATTACTTGATTTTATTCCTTTAGTCAAAGATTATTTATTTATTTTTATGTAAAATTTTTTTCCAGTACTGGGGCTCAAACTCAGGACCTTGTGCTTGTGAGGCAGGTGCAGGGCCACTGAGCTAAATCCCCAGCCCCCTTGATTTAATTCCTAAAACAGAAACAAAAGAAACTTTTTTTTTTGTTTTGGTTCCAGGGATCAAACTCAGGTCCTTGCGCTTGCGCAGCAGGCAGTGAAACCACTGAGCTAAATCCTGGCCCTCAAAAGAAACTTTTAAAAGAGAAGTTTTAAAAATATTTTACTTCTGGATATGGAAACAAGCCTAGTATTCTGTTCCCTTATAAATCTTTAGTATGTTTATTAAAATACCTATAATTAATATATGAAAGTACCAAATTATTTCATTACAGATTATGGGAAGTTAAAACTCTGAAATTTTTGATGCCCGCACCCATTTAAATGTCACTTATTTTAGTACAGTGGCTTTAACTTGCAAAAAAAGTTGAGTCTTGTGGGTTATGGTTTGTACTTAAAAAGGTTTTTAAAACCTCTTCAGAGGAGTTGCAGCAAAATTTAAAGCTAATTTAAAGAGTACATTTTCTTGTACACATGGTGTATATTATCTTCTGTAATAAAAGTGTTTTTGATGCTGACTTTATATGTATAAGTTATATGAGGAATGTACATTATAAACATGGAGTTATTGTAATAATTTCTGTATGGCTCATAGATTCTGAAGCTTTTCAGATTCAGGCCAGTAGTGTGAATTCTGCCTGGCATTTTTATCACCAGTAGTCAACAGGACCTGATGGTAAGAACTTTCAGAGATGGAGCTTCCTTACAATTTGGACAGTTCACTTGCCTTGCATCACCTGCCTTGCAAGCGCAAGGTCCCGAGTTCGATCTCCAGTACCAAAAAAAAAAAAAAATATTTGGGCAGTTGATTGCATTCTCTACCTGGGCTATATGGGGAGCATGGGGTGCACCATTTAACACAACACACATAGCTATGTCTTCAGGAAGGAAGAGAGAACAGTCAGAAACAGGCATGTACATGAGGCTACACACCCCGTTTGAAATCTGTCTGACAGCAACTGATGGTTCCCTGGAGTCCTGGAACCTTGAGACTGGGTGATCTTCTTCACTTAAGGTTATACTTGGCTGCATTGCACCTAATATCCAAAAAGGCAGCTTAACCAAGGGTAGAGGTCCATTTCTCTCTGATGCACAAGAAGCCCATGGATGGGCAGTCCAGAGTTGGCAATTCCAGGGTCATCCTGGATTCCAGTTCCTGGACCCCAGGGTTATCTGTTGGTCCAAGATGTCTTTGGAACTTCTGCCCCACATCTGCAGCTGAGTCAGCCCCCTAAAGGAGCTTTCCTGGAAGCCACACCCTGAACAGCTCTTATTTACATCTCAGTGGCCTTTCCAAGCTGTTAGAAACAAGGTTAGAAACAAGTATTTTAGCTGAGTACTTTGTTGCTCAGAATAAAATTGCACTTCTTTTAGTAAGTAAGAGAGAATGGTTATTGAATAGGCAAGAGCAGCCTTTTGTATTCTCACTAGGTTTAGAAATTCCCTTTTCAAATTTTGCAGTATTAGTGGGAATGTGTGGAGGCAGTTGTGGACATTTTTTTTTTTGTAAGACATCTGATTGATGCGACATCATCCAAATGGTTTCCGTATTTTCAGGCATCCATTCTCAATGTGTGGGGATGTTTCCTCTTAGGGTCACAAAGTTACCTCAGAAATTCCAGGCTTTGTATGCAGATATGATTTCTGGGAAGAAGAGGGCTATTTCTCCCAAGTCTCCCTCCAGGGAGGAACCACTTTCCCAAAAGTGTGTGCCAAAGCTCTCCATCCCAGCTTCCCTTACCTCTGCTTTACCAGGATTAAGACTCATGTGCATGCCTAAAACAACTAATTGTCAGTGGAACAGAGTCACCACAATTGGATTTGGCCCTGGAGGCTGTGAGATGGAACTGAGTACTGCAACAAAATTTGGGCTCTGCCACGAAGAGGGAGGAAGGAAGAATGGATGTTGGTCTGTTGTATGTGTGTACATGTGTGTACACATATGCATGTATATATACACACATATATGCATACATCTGAATTATGTTGTTTATTTAGGATCTTTGTTATTTGTCGTTATGGTTTAAATATAGAGTGTCCTCCAAAGACTCATAGATTGAGGGATTGACCCCTAATGCAGCAGTGCTCTGGGGAGTGATTGGACCTGAGGGGTTTAACTTCATCAGTGGATGAATCTACTCAATGAAGCAGGAAGTGATGGAAATAGGAGCTGGGGTCTCATTGACGAGAGTGAATGAGGGGGTGTGACCTTGGGAATGATATCTGGTCCCTAGTTCCCTCCTCCATGGCTCTTTCACCATTTCTCTGCTTTTTGGCTACCATGAGGTAGACAGTTGTCCTCTATTGTACCTTTCTGTCAGGAGATTTCTGCCTTGGAGCCAGCTATGGACCGAATCATCTGAAAGTGCAAGCCAAAATAAACCTTTTCTCCTCTGAGTTCTTTATATCAAATATTTTGGCCACAGCAATGAACAGCTAACATATTTGCTCATAATATCTCATTACAGAGTGAGAGCATATTTAAAATTGTGAAAATAGCATGTGTGGATTAGTCTGTTTTCTGTTGCTGTAACCAGATGCTTAGAACTGGGTACTTTATAAAGAAAAGAGGGTTACTTAACTCACAGTTCTGGAGAATGAAGGGCATGGCATTAGCATCAGCTTGCTTCTGGTGAGGACCTCAGGGCAAAAGGCATCCCTGTGGCCAGGGTGTGTGTGAGAGGGAGTGATCACCCAGCAAGACAGAAGCAGGAGGGGTCAGTCTTGCCTTTTTAATAGCCGTCTTGCAAGAGCTCACCAGAGTCCCATAAGAACTCCATCATCCTTCTGAGGGCAGTCCCGTTAGTGACTTGTGGACCTCCCAGCTGGTCCAAGCTCTTAAAGTCTCCTTGGCCTTCACATCCCCACACTGGGGACCAAGTTCCCAGCATTGCACCTGTGGGGACAGACTCAGGCTGAATCTAGACCATAGCAGGGTATGTGCTGAAAGTGACCCACAGAATAGACAGTGAAAAGAGGTTCTTCTTTCTTCTCAGATGCTAGGTCCACTCCTTACAGGAAATTCTTTTTGGATTTTTTCTACATCCGTATACTAGCATCACAGTGAAACCCATTAATTTATACAATTAACATGAGTTAATTTTTGTAATAAAAACTTAGAGTTACATGTTCTGGAAAATATTCAGGTTTATGTACTTTGTTTCCCACAAATATATAATTTTACTTTACCATTTCTTGATTAGAAGATATATAGATGAATAAATTGTTTTAATTTAAAAAATAACTAGTAGCAGACTTCCACCTTGTGCATGTCTGTGGGTGTTGGATAAATTCTTAGAAGTAGATCTGTTAAATCATAAGATATATGTTTTACATTTTCATAGTTATAGCCAACTTATCTTCAAAAGAGTTGTACTAATACTTAAAAAGAGTTGCACTAATAGTAAGAGAGGGCATTAAAATTACCAATACTGGTCAGTCAGTGGCTCAAATCTTAACTAATATGTTTGGGAAGAGAGATAATTTCTTTTTATAGTATTGTAGAGGGAAAGAGCATCAAGCTTTTAATTCTGTAACACATTAGGAGTTTTTTTTAAGACAGGGTCTTGTATGTATGTCAGTCTGGCTTTGAACTCAGTATGTAGCCCAGCCTGGCCTTATATTCATGGTGATCCTCCTGCCTAGCCTCATAATTGCTAGGATTACAGATATGCACTGCCATGCCTGCTTGTAATACATTTTTTTTTCTGCTGTGTTTTCTCTGAACTTGGATTCAATGTCTGTAGGTATATTTACATATTTTGAATTGGAATAAAAATGTATTAGCTTAAATTCTGGGCCTCCCAATGGAAACTTAGGAAAGATAATACATTTTAGGCTTTGTTACTTTCTGGATTAAACATATTTTTATCTTCTGGGTACCAGTAAGGAACTTTTTGGGTAGAATTTCTGTTTAAAAAGGAAATGCGGGAAATAATAGACAAGCTTCTCGCCCTTGCTCTGTCTACCTGTTTTTTAAAAATACCTTCTTAGTACCACACTATTGACATAATCCTAAGTCAGATAAATAGCACCACCCTACAAGATTGTGTGGAAGGTTCAACGAGATAAATGTTTGTAAATGACCTAGTACAGGGACTGATGATTTATGGTTTTAATACATTATGGTGACAGTGGTAGGGTAGTTTAGAAGTACATAGATGCTCAGGTGTAGGAATCCAGGTGTGAGACTGAAGCCTGGGCTGAACTCTCTTTGGGGTGTGGGGCTGTTTGCTAGCATGCCAGTGTCAACAAGTTTTAAGGAGAGAAACATCTGAAGCCGGGATCTGATTAAAAGAAAATACTCATTTGGATATAGACTACAAATTATGAAAACCTGATAAACTTTCCCTGAACCCTAGATCATATGCTTGCTTGTTTCTTCTTTGTGCAGATCTAATAAAAGTGAGGCGCATTATCAGTCCGGGGTTCTGTCTCCACTAGAAGCAAGAGTCCTCTGATCCCCTTCTTCCAAATTATCTTTGTGTCTTTTGTCTTTTACCTCATTGGTTCTTCAGTTGGGAATAAACTAGTAGGCTGATTCCTACACTCAGGGAATTATTTTTCCCTTCACTTGTCTGTGTGACCCTCTGCAAAATGGGAGTCAGAATAGAATCTAATGTGTTGAGCTGTTAGGATAATTATGATCATTACCATCATTAAATTACATGCTATGTCCTCTGGCATCATCATCATTACTAGTACCTGTACCCCACTGCTTATCTTGTTCACCTCTGTATCCTTAATGCTTGGCATGTAATGGCTGTTAAGTACATCTTATTCTATGAATGAATAAAACAGAGAGAGGAAGGGTGATGGGGGAATGTTCTTGGTATAGCTCCATCTCCTTGTTTAGTCTTTGTAAAAACTTGTTGGGCTACGAGTGATTATATCTCATTGCCTGAGGTTTGAGCAAAATTTATTAAGTTTATCTGTGTCGGTACTGAAAGTTGCTCAGGTTAGGAAGTGATTAAAGTTGCTCATTTTATCATATTTGGAACTCTTATCATATAATTCTATTTGTCTTTGATAGTCAAGCATGAGAACATAATATAAATAGTCATAAGTCTCCAGATATTAAAGTTAGTATACATAGCTGATCCAAATTGTGATGAAGACCATGGACTCATTGTTTTAGTGTAGTAAAAAGTAGGCTTCTGTATGAGAGAGATGTCACCTAGCTGGGTCAAATGTTGCAGCTCTTCTCTGGACTTGATCCTCAGCACTCACTAGTTCTCCTGCTTCCTGAGAGAGTAGTCTGAGGGGAGCATTTCTGCTTAGCCAGCTAACAAGTGTACACATATTTTCTCGTGTGAAAATCCCTTTTTTCCTTTGGGAAATTTATATAATTTTTCTTGGTTTTCTTAAACATAGGCTATTTGGGAAGGAATTCCTTTTCTGTTTTTTTTTTTTTTTTTTTTTTTGGTGGGGAGAACTTTTGGTCTTAGTAGGAAAAGGCCTTACGTGGAAGTGCTATGTTGTAACATATATTTCCCTGCTGGTAATCTCATGTGCTGCTTTTTAAATAGATATCTCATTCCAGTTTCATTTTACCTGTGTTGCTATTTTTTTCTTAAGAAATTTCTTAAGAGTATCATATTTCATTTTTTCCTTTTCTTATAATTTTTCCTTTCCCTTCTTCCCTTTCTTCTTCATGTACAGGTACAAGTGCTCAATGATAAATGTAAACATATTGTATACCTAAAATGTAGTAATAATAGAATCTAAGAGAAAAGTATCGTATTCATCCCACTGAAAAACATTAGCCTAACTATTTATGTGGGTGTGATGCCACGATGTCTTCTTGTGGTCATTTCTCTCTGGCTATCATTTTGTATTCCCAAAGGATTACTGTCTTTGAAAGATCTGGGTGTTTAGATGTGGATTGAAAAGAGCAAGAAACAGGAGATGTTGGTTTCTTTTCCAGATCTATGGGCAGCTTCATGTGAAATATTTCCTGGGTTTTAGGTAATAAAGTAATAGAGAAAAATCCTGGATTAATATTTTATTTTGAATCATTGTTATGAAAGCATGTATCTCAAAAACAGAAATACAATTTATAGGGGAATGGAATCTCCAATGAGACTGTAGCCATAAACAAAATCTGAATCTTTGAACTCTCAATTCTGCTAATGCTCACTACATTACAGTGAGCCCTATTGCTTAGAAGTGGCTTAGTTTTTCTTAGTTAAAATAAATTCCAAATAATGCAATGGATCTGATTCATTAGTTGGACATAGGCATTATAATTGTAATTTTTCCATAAGAATTTATATGAGTGTTATTAGAAAACATGTTAGCCTTGGTGTTATTCTATTGTAGAGAGAACATTTTCCCTGTCAGTGCACCACTCTTGTTGTAGCAAGTTATAAGGAACATTTGCCTTATTGTACTGTGAGTTCTATGAGAAGTAGCACCAGGTAACCCAAGTTGGTGCTCAGAGAGTGCATATTGAAAGTTTGTGATATGCACTGTTTGAAAAAGTACACTCCTGTTTTTGTTTTCTAGGTGTAATGCCATCCAGTCTTGGTATCATTAATTACATGTCTTAGGTTCTTCTTAATCTGAATGAAACATCTTTTGTGAGTCAAAAATACAGTCACCTAAAATAATGGCATAATACTGATCTAAGAAATACAAGAAGAGGGTTTCTCCCCTGTAATATAAAGAGCAAGCTAATAGAATTAATACTTTTTAACATTTAAGCAAATTAGGAATTAGAATGGTTTGATAAAATATGTGACATTTTCTTTCCTTTTGAGTTGTGAGCTTTGAAGATTAGCTTACGATTTCCCACACAAAAGCGTCCAGAAAGTCACAGTGACTCTTTTTGATGACTTGTAAAAATATTTTTATTTTAATTGCTATGATCGTTAAGTTGTACTCATTGAACACAGTAGTGGGATTCACTGTAAAGATTCCATACATGATGCACATTGACTCAGTCTCTCATTAGGGCTGAATCCTTTATAGCTCCCTACTTGACAATGGGAAGTGTATATTGTACCGCTGGGTTGACTTCTTGGTGGATAATGTTGAAATCATTCTTCCCTCCTTTCCCCTCTCAGTTCTCTGACCTTGTCCCTTCCGTCACAATGAAGGTACTGTACCAGGTTTTAGACCGTAATGTTCAAACCTTATTACATATTTCATCACATCTGTTATTGTTGTTACCCTGTCAGTAGCTTATGGAAAAGTAAAATAAACACTTGGAATTTTATGTTTTCTTTAGCCTTGGGTAGTGAATAGAAAACCTTCATTGTTACCTGCAAATATAAAACTGACAATCGCATTTATAGTAATATGTATATAGTATAAACAATTATTATGATTTTCTTCTACCTTTTTTTGAATGTCTAGCATGATTTCTTTTAGATTCAGATATTTTTCTAGGAATAAAATTAAGATTTTAAATCTGATTAGGAAACCATGCCATTATCATTTATAACTGAACTGCCCGTTGATGGCAGGTATCATGTAGGCATAAAATTATGAAATGACTGTGAAATGATACTGGGATGAACATGAATGCTGGTCATATCACTCTTCCACATGTGGTCATGTGCAAGTTTGAACAGAATTCTCAACCACTTATCCGCCATAACATTATCTCTAAATTGATATATTCATGGCATGAAAATATTAAATGAAGTAACTACAAAGCACAGTAGTGACACTGATAGTTCTGGAAAGATAAAATTTGAAGGATGTGGCTCTGGTTAAGACTTTTAGTCCTGTCATAATAGCATTTTAGAACTAGAACTCAAATGCAGAACTCTCTTAAGGCATTTAAAGTGTGGTAATCAGTCCGCACATTATTAAGCTGAAAATATTTGTGGATTTTGGTGATTCACTTAGTCAAAACTTGGATGAGGATTTCTATTTTTTTAGATTATGGGCTGCTGTCTTAGGAGGAGCTCGACAGAGCGACAGGCTTAACCAACTGTGTTCGTTCACTGGACCCAGTGGGTGGTTGATGTGTAGAGATCTTTGGTCAGAATTGGGAGCTCACTCTTGTAACTGTTTCCTACGTTATTATTATGTTTTTGATTCTTGCCACTGGAAGCAAGGGTGGTCTTTCCCCAGTTTCTCTTGCCCCATCCAATCAAAAGCTCTATCTCATTAATGCTTCTGAGCCTGGAAAGGTATTAGTGGCAAGAAATCAAACACTCAAGAAAAACAATAACAGCAGAGTTCCAGGAACGATCCATATTTTGTGTTGGGGAACCTCTCACAACTATGTAGTGATGTTGTTCAGGCACATGCATATTTAGGCACACACTGTAAACTGCAAAAAGAAATTGCAATTGTACCTAAATCAGATCACATTGCTTATGCTGCCCTCCCCAAGCCCAGTCAGCTAGGAGTTACTGCTACAGATAAACAACCTTCCCTTTTGTGCAGTTCTTAGACTTTTCCTAGTCACCTTAAAATCATGGCAGGACACTACTGAAAATTCTCCTCCATTACTGAAATTTACTGTATTTGAGAATGCCTGAGTCACAGCTCTTTCTCATTGCTGCTGTAAAAGCAGGAGAAAGAACTCTGGATACCAGGGTTGCACAGAATTGGCTGGACCCACTCCACAGACACAATGATTTCCTGATCCTGTCTGATAGTTTCTATACAAATTTCTGCTGTAAATCTCTCCTTATGGCCCTTTGTGACAACAGCAGCCAAGGTATATAACCATGCAAGTTTCCATCATAATAAATCCTGTCAACTGAGAAAAATTTTCCATCTGTTCCAGATGAATGAAGACATGGCTACCTTGAGTATGTGTGCATAATGTGTGACCATCGATTCCAGGTGGCAAGGCAGAGTGACTGCTGGTACCTGGTCTTTGGAGTCATATTTATATATCTAGGATGAAAAGTTGGTATTATATTTCCTAAGGATTATATTTCATTTTGTTAGAAGTGGAAAGTAGCATGGAAAATTCTTGTATTAACATTTTATATTTTCTCCTTAATATTCTATAATTACTTTCCTCTTAAAATGTGAGGTTTATGATGTAGCCAAGTTTTTAACTTTTTTTTGGCTGAAGGACAAATAATCTTTGTTACTACAGTTATTTTTGGCACATCTCTTTGATTTCTATTTTGAAAGTGCCCAGCACATTGTTGGGATTCAGTTAAGTCTGTATATGGGAACTATCACAAATGTGCATCAAAGACAAATGCAAACCCTCTTGTAACAATGTCAAATTGTGTGTGTGTGTTTTTTTTGGTCTAAGTAGACATCATTATACCAGCAGAGTCAGAATGTCTTCTCCTTTACAAACAGCTTACTACTATTTTAAGGAGTTTTCATTTTTAGTTTAAAAATATAGCTGTGATCACTATTTGCAGCTCTCTAGCACTTGTTGGCTCAGTAGTCTTTTTTTCCCCCCGGAACTGGGAACTGAACTCAGGACCTTGCACTGTCCAAGCACTTGAGACACCATTGAATTACATCCCCAGCCCTTGGCTCAGTAGTCTTGAATACATATTTCCCTTCTCCAAACCTCTGTTTTCAAACTGAAGATGGAGATTTCCTTTTTGTTTGCAAAATCATTTTGAGAGTTGGTAAAAAAGGTAGGAGCCCTGAATTCTGGCACACAGCAGTTAAGCTGTGGTTCTTCCCTTATCATCAGTGTGGCCTTGGACAAATTACTCAGCCACTCGGAACCACAGTGTTCTCTTCTGCAGAATGGTATTGATAGTGCTTATTTCAAACTGTTGTGAAGGGTAGATGAGATAATTCACATAAATGACTTATTAGCACAGTTGCAGGGATATAGAAAGCTGTAGATGGCTATGAGTATTCATATTACCAATTTTACTTAAAATATATAGAGACTAGCATTATCTATTGTTAATAGTAAATACTTAAATTGCGTCCTATTTAATGGATTAGTTATTTGAAAGAAGGTTGTCTGAACCACTTGCATAGTTTCTTCTTGCCATAAATACCATTTGGGTTTTACTAAAAAGATGGTATGTTGTTCACAGCACTGTCAGACATCATTGAGGAAGTTTTGTTTGTGCCTTACCAACTTTCTCATGTATTATGAAAGTTTATGAAGTAAACCAGTAATTAATTTTTAATTTGCTATTTTTATCATATTTGTTTGCATCAATAATTTAAAAAAATATTTTACTTTCCAAGTCAAAAATTCTACGTTTAACTTATTTTTAAGTTGTATAAAATCTTCACATTATTTAAAATTAATACATTCACTGACTATATGTATATGTTTTGTAGGCCAATTGCATATCTTGTGTATTTCAAATTAATAAATATGCATATAATTAAAGAATAGGTGATACATGCATTTTACTGAAGAGAAAATTCAGAAGTACTTTTCTTAAAAATAAGAATGTCCTTCACTGTGTCTCTTAATAGTAAGATGAGTCTGTCTCATGTAAAGGAATCTAATAAGTAACCTGACCTGCTCCAGAGCAAAGGCACCATGCAAAAGATACTGTTAATCAGCCAGTGACTCACATGTTGTAGTAGTATCAATACTTCATGTCTTTCTTTTTTGTTGAATATTGTTTTATTATACAGAATGCCATTTTTGTTTATCCATTTATCATGTTGGACATTTGCACTGTTTCTACTCTTTGGCTATTACGAATAATGTTGCTATGGCATTTGTTCAAGTCTTTGAATTTTCTTTTTTCTTTTTTTGGTTCTGGGGATTGAACTTAGGACCTTGTGCTTGCAGGGCAGGCAGTGCAACCACTGAGCTAAATCCCTGGGCCTGGATTTTCATTTGTTTTGGCATAGTATTGTGAGGTAATATGGTAAATTCATATTTAAACTTTTAAGAAATTACCAAACTCTTCTTCAGTGGCTGTATCATTTAAAGTTTCCAGTAACAATGCAAGACAGCTGCAGTGCCTGTAGCTCCTTGCCAACACCCCTTGTCCTCTCTTGATTATATTTGTTTTAGTGCAAGTGTGGTAGTAGATCATTGTGGTTTTGGTTTGCTTTTCTTTAATGACTAATGACACTGATCATTGCACTGCACATTGGTCCTCTTTATATCTTCTTTGGGAAAAATTTGTTCATCTTCTTTGCCCAGTTTCTAACTAGCAGAACGTTTGAATCACCTGTTTAAGTTGTGTTCTGTTTTGGGGCTCATCTTTTTTTTCTCAGCTTTCCTAATTATTTGCTAGTGATTTTTAAGTGACTATGATAATGTATAAATTTGGATAAATATAATTTTCTATTAATAGCACTTTGTTTTCCGAAGTTGACATTGCAGAACCGAGTGACACTGCAGAAAGCCAGATTGTCTATGTCCGTGCAGCTGCCGCTAGTGCTGAGTTGCTGTCATTTCACCTTTGAGTTCATGGGTAAGCGTTTTGTTTTGGCCTGAAGTTCACCATGGTACAAGGGTTTTTAAAAAAATAATGTTCGTGTGTTTATTTTGTGGCTGTTTTTCTTATCTAAATACTGAAAATGAGATCTTCTTGAATCAATCCCTGTGTTGTTTTGCTTCTATTTTCCCTCCATGTATCAAGCATGAACGTTCAATTAATTATTTTTTAGGGTTACATATTTCTAAATGCTTTTTAAAACCAGCTGAGCCTGTTATTATATTTATATACTGTAATTTAGAAGGCCTTCTTTATTGGTGTTTCTCTTGAATCAGTAACATTTGAAGGAAGGATATTAGTTTTGGAGCTGGCCCGCATTTGAATCCTAATTCTGCCACTCACTCGAGATATAATTTTGAGCAAACTATTTTAGCAGTCACTTGAAGCCAGAGTTACATTAATTGTTGAAAAGGATATTATCTCTACTGCAGGGTTATTATAAAGATTTAATTAGAAAATTATTAGATTCCACGTTAGCGCCTAAAATAGCAGACATGTTGTAAATGGCAACTCTTTGTAATGTTTCTTTGTGCAGAATCTCTCACCTCAGCCATATATATCTAGGTTGCCCCTAGTATTGTTAATAGGATCATCAAATCATCTGTCCAATTATGTGTATGAGCATGTGTGTGTGTTTGTGGGCACATGTGTGTGTTGTGTGCGTACACACACATGTCCGTGTGTGCGCATAGGACAGTTCTTCAGCTAAGGCTTCTATCTCTTATTCCTGAGGTCAGGAATACATCTCCCTTTTTGGCTCTGTGTAATCAACCCTTAGCTGAATGCCCTGGGCTAGATGGAATTTGCTCCGAAATCACTTCTCACTGAATGACCAGACATGTGAATGGCTGGTTGAAGTGAAGGTGCTGCACAGTCATTTGATTAGCAATTTATTTCCTAATTTCTAGTTTGATACTCCAATTTATCTCTCTAAAACACATTCAGAATGACGTTTTTCTTGTTAAAAGTGTCTGTGGCTCTCTAGCACAGGCTGGAGGTCACACACGTCATCTTAGAGGGTGTGACAGTGTGCCAAGTGCTGCTGTGGCCTCCACATCTATCCCCTGCTTCCCCTCGGCCCTGCAGACACACTCTGGTCATGACGGGGTGCTGTGCTTCTCCCAAATTCTCCTGCCTTCTGTGTGACATTTTCTCTGCCTGCTCAACTCAGTCAAGAGGAGCAGGGGCCTAGAATGCTGGGTGCCTTGTTCTGGAGTCAGGTCCTAGCTCTGATGTCAGCTGTGTGACCTGAGCAGTCTTCTTAATCTCTTCGCACTTTGGTTTTCTCAAGCATGAGAAGTGGGAGCAGTAGTGACTCTAACCTTATGGAGTTGCTGTGAAGATTCTGTGAGTTACTCCACTTAAAACGCTCATGAGAGTACAAGCTTATTCATTTCTTTAAACTATCAGAGTTATGAGTTAAATGATGATGGGTTTAAGATGGGAAAACATAATATAAAATACAGGTAAATTAAAGCATTCTTTTCTATTATATAAAATTGTATTCTCTGATTGCATTTATGTGTTGCTAGTAGTTAATGATACACTTGTTTAGCTCATTTCCATGTATGATATTTGATTTTCTCTTTTCAGTTAATAGCAAATCAGATAGATATTTTTTAAATAAAAAGTTCTATTTATT
>NW_004624776.1:18672130-18685644 GCF_000247695.1 Heterocephalus glaber
CAGGGGAAGGGGAAAAAAATAAGAACCAAGATACTCATGTAATGGTGCAAGATCCCAATGATGAATGTAACTGTATTTTATACCTAAAATGTACCGATAAACTTAATGGGGGAAAAAAAGAAAAAAGAAAAGATAATGGGCCTCTGTGGAGTCAGGGGGACTCGGGGGAACCCCTCGGGCCATTAGGATAGAAGGTGGACGTTTGGCCTTCCCTCTGAAGACCTCAGCCCTTCTCTCTCTTTTTTTTTCTTTTTGGTATTGGGCATCACTTTTGATTTCAGTTTTTAAAAGGTTTGAAAACTAACTCCAATGTTTTGAAATTTTTTTCAATTTGTATTTTTTATTAGTACTACATGTTTGCAGTGCATAATGGTTCCTTTCCTCCTGGGGGGCTAGTACGTGTACATAATACATTTTAATTCTTTTCTCATTCCTTTCTCCTTCCTTCCCTCCCCTCTCCTGCCATCTCTTGGTTCCCTTCCCTTTTGCAAAACTCTATCTCCCTATTTTCTATTACCCACCTTTTATTTTCCTCTTTCTTTATATTTTGGGTTTCTCATATAATAGAAACCATGTGATATTTAAGCTTGTTTGTCTGGTTTATTTCACTTAACATTATGGTCTCAAGGCTTCTTACAAATTACTCGTTTATGTTTATGACAGAATAGTACTCCAATGTGCATAAATACTACACTTTCTTTATCCATTCGTCTGTTGATGGACATTTATATAGGCTGCTTACAAGATGTGGCTATTGTGAATTGTGGTATGATAAACATAGGTATGCATGATTCACTATAATATGATATCTTTAATTCTTTCAGGAAGATTAATTTTTGAAATGTTGGTAGAGCCTTTGGGGCTGTCTGGCCTAGCCTCTGCCTACTGTATCCTTGATTTTCAGCCTTCTTAGCTTTGCTCAATACTCTAAAGTAACAGTGCTTTTTCTTTCTGTGCTTCACAGCATAAGGGTAAGCTGGACTTATCATCTTGGTTAGATATCAGAGTTAGATATCACATACTGCTTTTATTAAAATGTTTATTACATGCCAAAAGTAAGAACCTGGAGACTTTAAACCATTTACCTTGAAAAGTCAAAGAACCTGGCAACACAGTCCCTGCACCATCACAATGTGATCAGGCTGCCCTCCCCAGAAAGCCTGCCTGTGTGGACAGCACCCGCCACTGTGCTGTGCCTGACAGAGGCCCTGAGGGCCAGTGAGCTCTTAGCAGCATGTTCCCACTTCCTTCCCCTCCCTTATAGCAGAGCTACAAGGGAGGGGAAATTGTTCTCTTATGCACATTTGCAAAAGTTTAAAGAATGAATGGTGGACTAAGAAGATTTATTCATTTCAGGATTCAAGGCACTATACTGATCAGTGCAGATCTTAGGGAGCCTGTTAAAAGTGATCAACTGTAGTGCACCCATTCAGCAGTGGTATTTGGGTGCCTGCTCTGTGCCAGACCTTTGAGCTGTGATGCATAGTGATCACCATTCAGCCATGGTCCCCACAGTTGTGGAGTTCACAGTCTTCTGGGGTTGCCCAAGCATCCCAAATCCACCAGTTACAGGGATTTCACAGATGTTAAGTGGCCATGCTAAGTCAGATGGAGATAATAAAAGAGGCAGCCATTGTCTTCTTTTCGTGATTAAATAAGGACACTGAGGCCCATTGCCCTGTTTTCCTCTTATATGAATAGAGAGTAGGGCCACTGGCTTCTCTAATGCTCCTGGGTTTCTTCTAGGAAAGTCTTTTATTTATCTATACTTGCTCAATAGGTATTCATTAGAGTCACTGCAGGGGAATCAGGGAGGAATACAAAACACATTTCAAATAGTTGTTCCAGTCTTGTCAGGGAAATGATTTGTGCAAACCCGTAGCTACAGTGGGCACAGCACAACAGTAGCTGTTGGATTTTGTGTATGATCTATAAAGTGGTTTTAAACATTTATTCTGAATAATATATCAACTGCCTTGTAAGTCTGTTATATTATACTATTTTCTTATTTCAGGTGTATACTAGTTCAGTTCTGTTTTGGCACATTATGGGTGAAGAGTCTTTTCGTGATTGGTTTGTGAAATAAACACAATTTATAACATTGTCTCACTGAGAGAAATTCCTTCTATGGGCTTAAATACCCTACTGATGAACACTTTGAGAATGTTGTAATTCAAGTTGAATATTTCCTTTTTTTTTTTTTTAAGGATTTTATATTCCAAGATTCATGAGAGTACAACTGACTTTAGTCATCTCGTCCAACACTCTATTGGGTATAGAAACTCTTTCATTGAATGCAACCTAAAATTAGACTACCAGATAATTTTTAACTCTTGTAACAATTCTGAAAACTTGACGGTGACTGTTTAAAATATTGAATTGAGAACAATTCAGAGGTTCTATCCAGGTCCTAAAGCAAAAGTAGCACAGTGTGTCAAAGGCATATAAATTTAGAATGTTTTAGTATTTTCTTGGCTATAAAAAAGTGTTTTTTTTTTTTTTTTTTCCTAATTGTGATGGTGAATCTTGTCAACTTGGTTAGATTGAGAAACACCCAGGGTCTTACTGAAGCGTGCTTCTGGGTGTCTGTGAGGTGTTTCCTGAGAGGACTGGCTTCTGGGATAGCAAACTGCGAGGGAGACCTGCACTGAATGAGGTGGCACCATCCGGTAGGGTGAGGCCCGGATGGAACAAAAATATAAGAAGGAGAAAACCTGCAGCACAGGATGTTCCCTTCTCTCTTGGTGTCCTGTCTGCAATGAGCTAAGTAGCTTTCCTCCGCCATGCCCTCCATGCTATGAAGTTTCTGCCTCACCATGAGCCTAAAAGCAGTGGAGTCAGCCAGCCATGGACCGAAACCTCTGAAATAGTGAACCATAATAACCTTGTCTCACTAAGTTGTTGTTCTCTGGTGTTTTGTCAGAGCAGTGCAAAACTAATCAAAGTGAGTTTTCACTTTCAACCTTTGGAAACCAAAGTCATGATGCCATTTTTCTACTGAATGGGCCACTCTTTCATTGAGCTATATTCTTTAGGGGCTTCACTCAAGTATCAAGGAAGAGAAACAGCTTGTGTGAAAAGAGATGGAGATAACAAAGTTCTTACTAGCCTTTCGTGTGCATTCTGCATGTGTATTGTATGTGGGCACTTTTCTTTACCAAATTCTGCGCAGGTGTTGAGACTCTGCATGGCATTGTCCATGGTCCTGGGTTCTGTGAGCACAGTGCCCACATCTGTCTTGCTGTAGGGATCAAGTATAGTGGAAGCACATGGTAGGTACTTCAGAGTTTGTAATTGTATGAGTGGATCCAGCCCCTGACGTCTTGGGAGAGAATGTAAGATTAGCTCTCAGTGCTCTTGAAAGAGGTATGAAATTGGCTCCTCTGGATGCTGATGCAGGTTTTTGGTTATAACTGTGTGTCGAAAGGATTATAACTGTGTTCCCTTGTTTCTGGGTGTGATAGAGACTTTGAGACTTTGACAGTGTGCTCAGCATAGAGTGTACCTTTCCACAGCAGAAAGTCACAGACCAACAGGTCACTGGATGTATTTTCACACTCAATGATGAAAAACAAGGATTGGCCATGAAAAGAGACATCTCTCTTGGGATATTAAGTGTGTAGCCAGTGTCTGCCATAGTGACTTTCTGAAATACAATTCTGAAGCTTAGGCTGGTGTTTCATTCTTCTTTTTGGCAAGTTTTGGAGCCAGGCCATGAAAGGTCTTTTCTCAGTAGAAACCATTTTTGCTCAGTTAATTGGATGAAAACAAAGGCTGGCCCCCTGCCTTGTGGATATTGCTTTACAGGCCAGAGGCTCGGATGGAACTGCAGGCTTTCTAGGTTGTTGGGACTTGGATGGTGGCTCAACCCATGAGGAGGGTGGTGTCTGAAAGCATCTTGTAGCCACCTTTCTGGTTGAATTAATAGATGAGGGCAGAAGATAGGGGAGAAGGTAAATGTAGCCCTTCCTAGTCTAGAAAAGTGTTGGAGAAGAACTGCTGGGAAAATACTAGCAACACTCTTGAAACAGTTTTTATCTTTTTCCCTTTTAAAAAGCAACAGCAAACAACATCTACACACAAGATGGTGGAACCCAGAGTCTTCCATATCTCGGTGTGACTTCACCCAGCGTTTAGTAGGCCAATGATACCTTTAGCTTGAAGTAGTTAACAATCTGACCTTGCAGAACTACTTTTATTTCTGCTCCCAAAGCACTAATGAAATCTCATTATGCAGTTGGGTGGTATTAAATGCTAAAAAATTAATTTGTTCTGCATTCTATTAAAATTGAACCCTTTTCACATGCATTGGTTCTTGCATTTTGTTTGAATTTAAGCTCACACTGTGTTAAAGTCTAAGTGACCTTTTGCCCTTACTACCTTAATTCTTACCACATGAGTTATTTCAGAAGAATTATGACAATGGGCTATGTGCTAGTTAATGAAAATATCTGTCACTTAAAAAGCAAAATGTAGACTTGGAATTTTAATTAAAACTGTACCTCAGTAATGAAATAAAGTGTACCTTTTTTGAAGAAAGTATATCTTACAAGTTTTTCTTTCTTTCTTTTTGAAATAACCATGCTTTAGCTAAGGCCATGCAATTGGTTAAGTAGTTGATGGAAAGAGGGAGCTTGTTTAAAAGTATTAAACCACTTGCTTTTAGAATAGAATAATTTTCTAGTTAAACCCACTATCACCTTATCATGTAAATATGGTTAGCAATTATGATAAATATAAACATAAGATGTCGTGAAACCATATTGTAATGGTGTGGCAAAGTACATTTCTTTATTTGATTTTCAAAGTCTTCAGATGTTAATATCCACATGGCACATTTGGTGTCAGGCAAATCTGGGTTTCAATCCTAACTCCACTGCTGCCTGCCTATGTGACAGTTTACTGAAGCTCTGTGAACTTCAGTTTCTTCCAGAAAATGAGGATGATTTTCCATCTCAGGGTATTAAATAATTTCATGAGATAACAGATTTGAAGGTCTGGCTTAGGGCCTGGCCTGCTAAGTGTTTAGTCACTTAGCAGTGGACTCTTCTCTTTGCTGGCCAGGGTGTCCTCTTCAATTCATCGTCTGTAGCAGGTGGTTTATGCTGTTTTGGTCCAGACACACACATACATGCACTGGGCTTGTGGAGATGACCATCAGAAAGGTATGGACAGGCTCATGATGAGTCTACTGTGAGCACTTGTTCTGTGGCCCGTGGGCTCTTGCAGTTTCTCTACATATCTGATAGTGCAGCGAAGTCCACAGAGAGAGAGAGGGACGTTGCTGCTTTTCCCTCTCTTTCGCCAAAGATATGTCGCATGGAAACTTTCCCCACAAAAATCTGAGAGATTTATGCAGATTATAAAGTCAATAGAAGAGATCATTCCAGGCTTTTCCTTCCAAGCAAAGAGGCCAAAACATAATTGTAGCAGGGACAGTATTAATAGGAATTAAGAAGTATTTTGTGTATGCTGAGATTCTTGCCAGCATCTGCATTTACAGCTGCAAACACAGAGCTAAGGTGAAAGTCTTTCCTCACTGTCCTTGGAATATTGTTGAAACCAGCCAGCCCAGTCTGTTTCCAACATATCCATGTTGCTGAGGCCTCTCCAGACACTGTTCTGTGGCATCTGGAGCAAACACACACATTGATTTACTTTTCACCGGAAGAGCTTCATGCTGAAATTTGCCTGCTGGGTGTTTTGGGGAGGAGCTGAAAGACTAAAAAACTTCTTGATTGGTGGTTAGATAAGTCATTTGATTATTTCCCAGCAAGCTGTAAAATAATGCAATAACTTGGTGGGGATAGTTCAAAAAAATATAGCAATCGTTTTTACAAATTGTGAAACCAATTAGATGCATTCAGAGATTTTATAGCAACTTTTACCTGACTGAAGATAGATCTTTGAATATTTTTAGAAGAGATTAGAAAATTTCTAGCTCTGAGAGCATTGTACAAAATATATATTTTAAAATATGTATCTATTGTATGATAATCATGGTGTGCACAGTCCTTATTAGTATGTGAACATATGACGATACTTGGTTTGTATGTTTGTAAATGCGCTCCCTTTTATTAAATAAAATATAGTCTGACTTATCCATAGAAACAAGATGTGGCCTGACTGAGGCATCCTGCCTTGATCACTTTCCGCAGGCCATCAAGAATGTTTCAGCAGAAGCCAGTTACTGGGAAACACGGCCCCATCTTTCCTCAGTCAGTGTGGACTGTGGAGATGGAGGCTTTCAGATTCCTGAATGCTGGAATTAAACAGTGTACACTAGGACAGCTTACTTTGTACATTGCTGTGCTTATTGCTGAAAAAGCCTCAGACATTAAAAGTTCTCTCTGATTTACTAAGGCACACAGATCTTTCTTAAGGAATGTGGCACTAGCTCCAGATAACATTGAAAATTAGCAGGACGTATTTTTACTTTTCTTTTAAATACAATGTTTTAAAAGCATGTAAGCACTAAATATCAGAATTCTTTATTAGAAAACACAGATAAGGAAAGAGAAGGAAGTGAACATTAGTCCTACCCACTACTCAGAAGTAAATCCCATTTTAAATTTAGTATATGTGTATCTTTTCAGGTTTGTGAATGTGTGGTATTATGTATAGATATAAATAAAAAATAGAAATATTTTTAAATGGGGCCATGTGTTACATAGTACTTGAGAGTGTTTTTTCATGCAAATATAAATCACATGTAAGGTTGTAGTGACTCTAGAATTTAGTAAGTATAGATTCTCTCACTGCTAGCTTCAGTAATGTTTGTAAGATAAGCTTCTGCCTTTTGAAAAAATGTAATCTACTGCTTCACAGTAACATATGAGTAATTCATTTCACTTTGTGAATAAATATTATTCCAATGCAGACCACTGTATATTTGATGTGTACCACAATGAATAAATATTTACTACTGTAGATTAGCAGATTTTTCTTTCTGTTCATTATTTACTTTAAGAAACTCTAATTTCTAGCTCATTTTTAGTGAGTGATGATTTTTACTAGTATGTCATTACATAACAATAATACATTAAATTTGCTACTGTTTTTGAAAATGTTGGTAAAGTAGGAAAATAAATATGTTTCCTTGCTAAGTTTCCTTGTTTTCCATCTTCCAAAAATTTACTTTTGTCTTACCTAAATCCCTGCTTTAAAAGAATAATAATGTTATGTTTATAATTTATGAAAAGAAGCATAAAAGACTATACTTGTCTTTCAGCAAAGAGAATATAGCAGATTACCACAGATATGGTGCTACCAGTTTTTTAAAAAAATGTAATTAATAAATGCTAACTGGTGTTGGGGGAGTAGCTCAGAGGTGGAGCACCTGCCTAGTATGCATGAGGCCCTGGTTTGATCCCCAGCACCACACACACACACACACACACACACACACGCACACGCACACACAGCAAACCTTTTCAATTTGTGTTTGGGCCCTTCTCTTTGACTTAGGCCTGGCATATTAATGTCCTGGAGGGATCCTGACTGGGAGGGGACTTGAGGTGTCCAGGTAATGACCTCCAATCAGAAGCCCGGGACACTTCCTCAACAGGCTGGGACAGTGACCGCAGTGAGTGTCTGGGATCTCAACATTTGCTGAACAGGAACTGGAGGTCCATAGAATGGGACACTGTAGCCAGGTCAGGGAAATTATAGGAGCTCACCGAGGGCTGGACTTCCGCAGGCCTGCCTGGCCTCTGCTCCCGGGGCAGACACAGCTTGGCCTGCAGAAGCAGGCGAGGTGGAGTGCAGAGTCAGGCCCATGGCTGTGTGCACCCCAGTGCGGAGAGTTAGCAGGATCTAAGATTACTTAGGGTGATTCGTACATGTTGAGTAAAGAGCACACAAATGTAGGGAGCAAAAGCATAAAAAGTGTCTCGCGTTGTTTTAGCAACACAGTTTAAAGTTGGTAAATTCAAAAATTGCAGATGCCCCCCAAAATAAATTAAAGGCTTACTATAATCATTTTAGAAGATTGAATTTTATAAGATTATAATCATTTTATAAGAATGAATAAACTAGGGCACTCAGAGATCAATTTTAGTTTTTGTTCTTCCTTCAAAGATGAAACAAAAATTTTCAAGACTTCTGTAAGCCTCCTTCCAAGCCTTGTGATGGCATAAATGGCCAGGAGGGGGCAGCCATGGTTAAATTAGGAATCTGACAGGGAACGCCTTTTCCTGGTGGAAAGCGAAAAGAACTACTTTTATTCTTCTTTGCACTAAAGCAAATAAAAGGAAAAATGTTCTGTGAAGTTTACAGATTTTAGAATTAACTTCTAAACATAGTTTTTAGCTATTTAATGGGAGTTTTGCTTCAGCCACCAGTAGCACAGCCTTTTCAGATCTGACTTTGGTTAGTGATGACCTTGTTTTTCTCATCCTTTTGTAGCTGGAAACACACACCCCATGTATGTGTATGTACTTTTATTTAAAACTTGATCTTTTCAATTGTGTGCTTGAAGAAGTGGTTCCAGAAGGGTGATATATGAAGATCACGGGACAACGCCATACTTCTCATTGCAAGAGCAGGGAAAGAAACGGAGGGAACTATCTCTTCCTCTCCAAGCAGCTGGACACTGCTGGGAATGTGCACACTTGATGCTTTAGTACTTCTAATATTGACCTTGAGTGCAGTCTAGACTGCAGAGGAGCATTTAAAAAGATAGATTCCCGATCCCCACCTGGAGTCAGTGAATTTCAGGGGAAAGGGTGCTTGATTTAAAAGCTTCCCTGGTGATTCCAATGCAAGGTACAGGAAGAACGCCTGGCAACCTGTATCTCCTTGACCTGTAACTTGTGAGAACTACATGAGAAAGAGCATTTCTTAGAACTTTAAAAAAGTTTATATTGTCAGAAATAGATATTTAAAAACACCTACAAATAGTACATGTAATTAGGTTTGAGGCAGAGATTTTAACAAGATTTTGTAGAAATTTTAATATGTAGGCCACATTTCAGTGAAGTTTCTTACTCCCACGTTCCTCCTTCTCCCTCCTCTCCCCTACCCATGGACATACAATGAATAAAATTTGTTCTTAAAATTTTGTAGATGGAAATATACTTTCTTTCTTAGCTGCGATCCTGAAATGACATAATGCCAGGGTAGATGTTCCTTTTTATAGAGATATGCAAGTGAATATTTGTTATGGCAAAAAATTAAAGATAATGACGTAGGTTACTATGGTATCTGCCCATTAATCTCTGTTCTGAACCGAGTGGAGGAGGAACAGCCCCAGTCCAGTTCACAGACAGGAATTTGGGCAATGGGGAGGCAGAGAACGGGTCTGAGGATGCTGAGCTGTGGTGAATCTGCAGGGAGCTGCTGGACTCTCTTGGCTCGCAGGCTGTTTTGTTTTCTACCCTTCTTTTATAACTGGAGACATTCTTTCCTTCCCTCTCCTGTGTCCTAACTTGGAGACTGGTCATCAGCCTGCTTGTTGTCTGTCTACCTAGACCTCCCTTTCTCCAGCAGTTTATCACTAATTAATTTAGAACTTGATAATGACTCTCCAGCCGGATGACAGATGCCTGTGGCAGTGGATACCAGCTCACCTGCCAGTCTCCCCTCCCCAGCAGGCTCTGAGACTAATGCACTGTTGGGGAGGGGCTGAAGAACTGGATCCCTAGAAGCCTTATGGAGACCTTGTCAGGTAACATGACATTAGAATACCCATTTTTTACACTTTCAGTTTCCCACACCAGAGAAACTATTCGGTATTTACACATATGTGTCCTATTTCACTTAAGAGTATTGCCTCAATGTGCATCTATTTAGCTATAAATGTCTCTAATTTCTCATCCCTTATGGCTGAGTAGTACTCCATTTTATAGAAAAACCACATTTTCTTTATGCAATCTCCAATTGATGGGCCATTAGGTAAAATAAATAAGTGAAATAGGACGAAAAGGGGCAAAGGGAAAGTGGGAGGGGTAGGAGAAAAGAAAGAAGGGAATGGAATTAATATGAGAAAATGAAAAAAATTGAAACAAAGTCTTTGTAAATAGGGAGGGGTGGAGGGGTTGAAGGGAGGGCTGGGGGAAGAAAATAAGAACCAAGAGAGACTATGTAAAGGTGCAAATTTCCAATGATGAATGTCATTATATTGTATATCTAAAATGTACCAATAAAATTAATAATATTTTAAAAGAATCACACTAAAAAAAGAATATCCAGCAGGCTTTGCTGAGTTTATTTCAGGGCTGTGTTCCAGATAAAGTAGGCCAACACCTTCTGCCACTTGCTTAGGAAATCCAGCTTGATTTTTCATTCATAAGCCTGTTAGGGGCAAAAAACTGAATAAGGAACAAACGCAGAAACTTTGAGTAATGCAGATTTGTGCAATGCAGATCTGTTTTTTTTTATGTTACAAGAAAACAAAAAGGAAGACTGGCTTTGGGTAACATTTATAAAATTTAGACTAAAATAAATCTAGAGGTTTATAAGGTCTGGTTGGTGGAGCAAAACATTGGCATGAAGGGAATGCGAACATTGTTTGTAGGAAAATGTATGGGGGGAGAATCTGAGAAGGAAAAATCACTAGTCACGACCCAATGTTATTACAGCCACACCAGCTCACTTGGAATAGGAATCTAGTTTGCCACAACAAAGATGGGTCTGTGGCTGCACCATGATCAAGTGCCAATCCTCCCAGTGGCTGAGGTTTTGAGCACCCACTGTGTGGGAGAAAAAGTGCTAAAAGGATTTTACCTACATTATGTCAGTTATTTTTAAGGGCTCTGTCACACAGTGACTTGGCAGTTTTTTGTTTTGTTTTGCTCAACAGTTTAATACTTCTTTAAAAAGCATTTTTTTATGTACACGTCTTCATGGATTGGGATTTTTAGGAAATATGTGGTCATCTCTTCGGGTTAGATATATCTGCTTCTGTGTGGTGAGACTAGGGTAGGGTCAAGGTGGAAGGGCTTGGGGAAACTGTAAAGAATGGAAAAAAATAGAGGTTCAAAAACATGTGACTCCCAAGTCAAGCACCTTCCCAAAATTCTGGAATATTTAAATTTCCTGCAGATTGGCTTCCTTAGCTAATTGATCTCAGTGTCTACAGCCTTCCTTTTAGGTTTTATTTTCTAGACATCAGTTCTAATTTTCTATTGTTCCTTTATTTTGCTTTATTTTTCCAGGTGTAGGATTTCTGTTACATAATGAAACACCAAATGGTAGTGGATTGTTAGTTCTACAACTTGTAGATTCAGGGAGAGGAAGGAACACATATTATTGAGTTTGTATTGTGTGTCTGGTACTCTGCTAGACACTTTACAGGGGTTTTCCAGTATAATTGTCCATATCACTCAGGACTTCTGTATTATTAGTCTCAAATTTACATATGAAGAAACTGGGGGTGCTCTTGGTTTTATAATATTTCTAGCATGTGCAAAGTACATACTAAACATGAGTTGTTATACTAAGCTCAGGATAATGTACTTAATCTTCATAATGACCCTGAACTCACTGCTGCTATTATCTGTGTTTTATCCCTGAGGAAAATCATGAACAAAGAGGAAGTTATCTCCTCCAGATCACATGATTTGCAGAGCTATGATTTAAAAACAGCTCTGGGGGCCAGGGATTTAGCTCAGTGGCACCATGCCTGCCTCGCAAGCCTCAAGGTCCTGAGTTCCATCTCCGGTACCAAAAATAAATAAATAAATAAAATAAAAATAAAAACAGCTCTTGGAGAGGAAGGGCAACAATTTAATGAAATCACAACAGCACTCAAAAGCCCAAACTGTGGTAGAAAGGCAGACTGTACGATGACCCTGCTGGATACAAGTAACAAACTGAAGTAAGTGTTAGGGTGGACTCCAGGCAGATGTGCACTGCTGATTTTTCACAGGTGTGGTTCTAGGGTATTACCTCTCATGGAATCAATACGTTGAGTTCAAATAGTTTTAAATATTTTATTGAGTTTTTTAAAGCATTTCATTGCCAAGGTAGACCCACCCTTATTGATAGATCCAGTACAGATAAAATGGATTACCACCTAGCCTTTTCTTACACCTCAGTGTTTTAAAGGTTCCCATAATTTAGCTCAGTCCAAAGGAAAGATAATATTTACGACATTTGTAAAGCAAAACAGGAGAGAATTATTCTTTTTTTCTTCTCCCACTCTTTTAAACTGAAGAACATGATCGAGTTGGCTTTGTAAGGTCCACATTCCTCATCTAAATGAATCCCAGCTGATGGTAGAAAGTTGCAACTATCTTGACTTTCCAGTGTCCTCTGACAAAGGGCATGAATTTAGTGGGAGTTATGACAGAGAGAACAATACTTAATATGCAGATCTGAAACTGAGGTAGTTTTCTTCTTGTGGTCTATACACAGTATATTAATTAGCGTCCACTGGGCATGATAAAAGTTTTCATTTGATTTTCTCTATTGTGCTACTTGTTAGAGCTTTTGTATGACATTCAGCATTAGGCTAGTTTTGTGCATTTTCCCCTACTGATAGATTTTGAAGGAGTATATTCTGTGAAATGATTTTATGGTCAATAATGTATTTTGGAGATTAACAGTGCATACATGTATGGCATGTTACAGACTAGAGAAATGCTAGAAATAATGTTGGCTTTGTTTAGCTCAACATTTCCCGAATTTAAATTCAGAATGCTTCTTTGGTGAACATCTAATTTTTTATAATATATGTGTAAGTCGGGCGTGGTGGTGCATGTCTATAGTCCCAGCACTCAGGAGGGTGAGGCAAGAGGATCACCAAGAGTTCAAGGCCAGCCTAGGTTACATAGTGAGTCCAGGGCCAGCCTGAACTTTGTAGTGAGACCTTGTGTCAAAAAATAAATAAACAGACCAGCAAGCAGCTGGGCATGCAGGCTGGGAGGCCCTTCGCTATCTGGAGACCCGCTCCGACCATCCGGTTAGCCAAGCCCACCTGCGACAAGCAAGCTGGTGAGGACACCTCAGCAGGCCTACCAGGAAGCAGGTAGGCACACGGGCTGTAGGCCCCTGGGGCACCTGCAACCCCGCCCCCCCCAACCCCCTCCGCCTCTGGCCTGGCTGTGCTGGTTCCACACTACAGAGGCACAGGGGGCCATAAAGGCCAGTGTCCTGAGCTGCAGAAGTGAACAACAGATAGAGGGCCTCTCTCAGGCTCCCTGATGAAAACTGAAGCCCATTGGAAAAGTGAAGAGAATCTCTGCAATAAACGCACACCAGACCACCGTGCTCGGTAAGTTGCAGGGATCATCACCTCCCGTCGGAACCTGGACTATCCTCAGGGGAAGGGCAGCTGGAACCTGCAGTAGAGCGTTGCAGAGTTCAACCCTGCAGGAGGACAGGGAGCTCAACTTGGGACTTGCAGCCAGAAATCTGCCTGAATTTCACGGGTCTGCGACTGGCTTGATGAGACTCATTGACTGATATCTGCACACTGCTGCCCACGTTGTCTATTGTGACAGCAGAGACATACCCTGAAGGAGGCCCTTCATTTTTATCTTTTATTTGTTATTTTCAAAATTATTATTAGT